>CM053507.1:93865282-94124604 GCA_028627145.1 Eidolon dupreanum
ATCCTTTGGAGGATATATTTTTTATCTTATTATCCCTGGGAAGAAAACAGGATACACTTTTCCTTTCCTCTCCCTATTTTTCAGAGATCTTTAAAAAATTTTTTTGTCTCCTTAATGTTCTATTCTAATCTAGGCAACCCAATAGAGAGAACAATACTATCAGTCAAGGAACCATGATTGGCTACACTCACCCTCTCTCTGAAGGAGAGGCTTTCTCTCAAACAGAATTGTTAGGTAGCTAGTCAGATATAAGTGAGAGGGGAACAAAGGAATAGGGCCCAGCCCAGAGACCGCCCAAAGAACACCCTAATGGTAGTAGAATTCTGGGTAAGCACATGTGCACTAGGCAAAGAGTTACATAGCAGTCAAATGTCAGTCAAAATTACCTTACTGTCAATCACCTAAGAATGCCTTTATAACCACCCATCATGGCCCTCCTATAACACAGACCTCTTCCTCCTCTGGTTTCTTTCAGGGTTGTTGGTGGTGGTTGTGGTTGTTGTTACAGTGCTCTGTTACAGCTGTCTTCACTGAAATCATGTACCTCCTTAGACTTGCTTTGTCTTTATAAAATATACTTTTAATAAATCTTCTAAATCTCACTGACCTGTGATTCTTCACTGAGTCAATGAGGAGGAACTGAGGAAAAATGCTAACTACATTTCTGTGCCGTTATCCAACCCCCCTGTCGTTGAGCGACACCGAAGTTCAAATTGCTCCAACGGTAACAGAATAATTAGCAATATGTTAGGTATGTTGGAAAAAAAACAGGAAATTCGTGTAAATATTGTGGTACTCAGTGAAGGAAGCAGTGAGGGTACCAGCGTGTTGTGGGTAGCTGAATTTTCTGCTGTTACTTGTATGGCTATGAACATAAGTTCTCCCAGGTAGGGACTGTGTGAGCGACCATGACGTCGTTTCTTCTCATGGTTGGCAGCTGTAGAGTGCAGTGGAACAATCAGTTCCTTGGTTACCCTCCAAGGTGAGCAAGGTCAGTTTTAAACAGCTTTGCTGTCAGGTAGCCTCATATTTTACTCTTGTCTCCTGACCTCACAAATCTTGAGCCTGGCACTGAAGTCAATGAGTGCTCTGCAGCCTGATTCTCCGCAGTTACTTCTCCCCACTTGCAAACAATGACTCATCCTGGCTCTGCTGACCCACATAGATTTTTAGGGAGTAGGGCTGCAATTAGTCAGTACAGCCATAATTCAACTGTAGTATGTATTTGCTTTCACCAAGCATCCTTTTCTGGCAGTCTCAAATCAAGCACCCACAAAAGGAAAACCGCCCTTGAAAGTTTGGCCCTTAGTATCAAATTACGGAGCCAACTTTGAGCTTCCTCAAATGATTGTCAAAGGAGAGAGTGAGATTACGCTGTCATTTGCTTATTAGCATTTCATTTAAAACATCACCATGTCGAATTGCTTTAATTCTCTTCAGGATATAAATATTTAAATTTTCCAAACTCCCATTATGTTCTTTGTCACCATTTTATTCTTGACACAAGAAATAAATGAACATGACTCACAGAAGAGTCTGTTAATCTTAAGGCCAGGAGGAGCCTGAAGAGGAAAGTTACGTGAGATGGCAGATATCCTAAGAAAGAAAATATCTCCAAAATAAGACAATTTCAGCTCCTATTTTCTAAGTGATAGGAATGTTACTAAAATTGCCTAAGGTACCCTGCTACTTAGGAGGGTATCTTACCTGCTACCTCCAACACTTAGGGGCTTAATTCAACAGCCATTTATCATTTTTCATATTTCCATGGGTTTACTGTGTTCAGCTGGCCAGTATTATCCTAGTCTTCCTTAAGATTTCTCATATGGTTGCAGTCGGTTGGTGGCCACATCATCATCTGCAGGCTAGTGGAATCATCTGGAGGCTTGCCTGAGAGGCTGGGATGGCTGGACATCCCTCTTTCTCAGGACATCTCTATGCATGGCCTCTTTTTGTGGTATCTAAACATAGGGAGCTGGCTTCTTATGTGGTAGCTCAGATCTCCCTAAAGCAGGCAAGAGGAAGCAGAAGCTGCCAGTCCTTTTCAAGTCTAGGTACAGAATGGCCATAGTGTCACTTCTACTGTATACTATTGGCTAATAGAAGTCACAACGCAGCTCAGATTTGATGAGGCGTGGTTTCTCAGGGACATCTTTTAAGAATAGCTAATTAACTGCCATAGGATATTTGCATTTTGATAAGCACAAGTTTTTCAAAAAATAAATTTAAGCACTGAGACTATTGTGTGTTTCTTCCTTTCTGCTAAAATCCTCTCCCTCCCAGCTTCTTGTTCCAATTCTAAGTTTCACTCAGCACTCATTCCATCACTTCTATTTTATTACTTTATTTGTCTCCCTCATTTTCATTAGTTCTACTTCCTTTGCCTTTCCCCTAAATAAAGAGCAAGACCCAACCCCTGCCATATCTCTCTCTCTTGTTAATCTTCTACTCTCTATCCCCTATAGAGTTCGACTTAAACCCATGACAGTTCTTTCATTTCTCCTTGATTTTCTTTATAAGGCCCATCTCCTACAACCCTTCTGTGCATCCTACACTTTAGGCATTTTTAACCTTAGCACATTGCATATAGCCTTCTAGAATTTATACTGTGGTCACCTCAAAAGTGGCATCCCTACAGTCATTCTTGTTCTCTTTTCTTTCTAAGTTTCCTCATATTTTTCACTGAAACCACCATTATCCCAGTTACCAAGATTAACTTTTGTTGCTTTTATTCATCACATCAGTTAGTCTTAGATTTTGGTCATTTTTTCCTTTCAATATTCCTTTCTTTATTTTATCTTATTTTTTTTATGTTCAGTCTGTCACCCTCTTAAACATATGTCCCCCAGGTACTCAACTTTTCCAGGCCTAGTTTCCTTATCAAGGAGGTGGGGATTATAATAACTGGCTTATAAGGTGTTGCTGTTGTTGTTGTTGTTGTTGTTGTTGTTGTTAATACATTCTTACTGTCACTTTCCTAGCCCAGACCTTTCTCTTCTTCTACTTGAATTATCACCTTGTTCTTCTGTCTGGTTTCCTAGGCTTATCTGTTGTTTCCTTTCCTAATTGCTCCAACTCTCATTGCTAGGCTAATCTTGTGTTAAGGTTCAAATCAGTCTTTCACAGCATTGCTCTGGTACTTGCAGAAATGCAACCTGTTTGCTGCCGAATCAAATCTACTCTTCTGCATGGTTCTCATTGCCTTCCCCAATCTAGCCTCACCCTACCAATCTTCCTTTGCTCCCTACTGCTAAGTAACACCCACCCTCATTTCTAATTATTTCCTTTCCTCATTGATTCTGGCTTAAATGAATATGTGTTCAATCCTTACTGCTAGGTCCATCTTCTGGAAGCTTCTTTTTGCTCCTTTTCTCTTCTCATATCTCAATATCTTCCTGACCCTTCCAGGGTGTGTCCAAGTTTTAATACTCTTGTTTTTCTTTCAACTTACTCCCACTCACTCTACATTTTCCTTTCTCTGAGTTCTAATTGCAGATATACTGTCAGAACCACTTTTCACTAATCATTTTCATTTGTCCTTTACTAACATATATGCTTCTTGAGATTAGAAACTGGCTTGTTGTCCTTGGTAGTTCTCACAATGTCACAATGTCCAGCACAATGCTGACCATGGAGCATGTGCTCTAATATTAGTGGGTAAATTACATGAACTTGTGGTGGCATTTTCTGGGTCATTATCCATGGGCCAGTGGGATGGGACTTTTTTTCAGGATAACTAAAGGTAGCAAGAAAAGAAGAAGGCTTCTCAATGCCTCCAATTCCCAGATGAGCTATTTCCTATTTTGGCCCTGGATATTAGAAATAGATACTTAAAAATAATAGTATCTAGTGTTTTTATGTTTTTTAACTGCTTATAAAGCACTTGCACTGATATTTACGTATTGATAATTTTATAAGTTCTTCCAGAATTGCTATGTACTTTGTCACCGGAGGTATGATGTATGAAGATAGAATAAGTGGAGGAAATAAGAGTGAGGAATTTGGATTTATAATAATATTTGGTAGTGGATTGCCTTTTTTACTGGCCATAATAAGGAGGCCTATCTCTTAAAGTGTGTATGTGTTGCATATGTGTGTGTGTGTGTGTGTGTGTGTGCGCGTGTGTGTGTATGAGTCTTCTCTAAAATTTCCGCAAAAAAAGAGAATTCCAGCCATATAGATACATAAGAAATAAATATGAGTGTTGGCCAGCCCTCAGGAAATGGTGATAGCAAAAAACTGAAGATCCTATATTCAGGTCGTACTACAGCGGGATTTTGACCTTTTCCTTCTCAAGTCAGCTTACGATTTAATAGATTTTCTGTTAAAAGAATGGATCAGATGATACAAAATTTCAGTGAAAGACAGAAGAAGTGAAAGCAAGAGAAAAGTAACATAGGAAATGAAAAATACATCTTTAAGAAATGGAAAACTGAAACTTTTGCACCAGAATGGGAATGCTTATTTTTAAGATTATATCGCCACCTAGTAAATCAACATAGAAATACATCACGGCCAAAGGCGGTGTCAACTTGGTACTGAGCCTTACTCCTCTGGTTAGTGATTTCCTTGTGCACCTTTCTCTCTAAGCATTTGCACATGCAATGGGACAAGCATGCAGCTGACATCAGCCTCTCAAGTTGTTAATGCTCAGCCAAGACACTTCTGTTCATCTAGGGTAATGTAATGAAGAAGGGAAGAGCATACATTCTAGATATGAAAATGTGTCAAGAATTTATTTCAATCTCTGTTACATACCCTTGGAAAATGATTAGTTAAAACTATGCATATTATCTACCATTTGTTTAAATAATTTAACTCTAGGATGTTCATTAGTTAAAATATTTTGCATTTGCGACTTTCATTCTGCCTAGTAAAAGAAATTGGTCTGGTCATGGTCGTTGTGATGAAGCATTGTAATTAAAAACACTGTACAGACAACCCTACTCTTTTTTTAAAACACATTTTTAGTTTTCCTGTTATTTTGAACAATCTCTTCTCTCTTTTGCAGTGGTTGTTGTTGGTACTGAATGCTTGATCACCCACTCTGATTTTGTTTTATAAATAGATTATTAGCTTGATAAAATATTATGCAGGATTTTAAGGTTTGGTATCTATAGACAATTGGTTACCAGGGGTGATTTGTGTGTGTGTGTGTGTGTGTGTGTGTGTGTGTGTGTGTGTGTGTGTATGTATGTCAGTCCCAATGTTTTCATCTGTGAGATAGGGACAATAATAGCATATATATCTTAAAGTGTATACACACACACACACACACACACACACATATATATGATCAGTGGACTTTTAGGAGAGATAAATTAAGAGGAAATGCTCCAAATGTTCACTATTATTAACAAAAAAATACATTATTAAGAAATGGTAGAATTTTTTATCTTGCTATTCACAATAGATCAAAGTGCCTCAGTCGAACAAACAGATACAGAGAGAGAAGGCATATATTCTGAGACCAGAAAACCATCAATTTTTAAAAATTCAAGTGATTATATTTTAAATATTAAATTTAATAATTACATAATTGATTAAATTCAAGTGCTTAAAAAACCTTGAAAATGCATGTCCATTCTTTTTTCTGTGTTCTTTTCCTACTTTTTAGAAACCTATCTTCACTTCAGTCTGTTCAAATGATGTCTCCATTTTATTTTAAGGACTGCTTAGAATATTTCGACTGAAGGAATTAACCAAGAATTTAGGGTAGAAAGTAGGGAAGGGGAGATTTTTGTTGTGAAAGGCTTTTCCATGGGGACTCAGTCATAGAACTACTAATTTACTTCATCCAGACATGGCAGTTTGCTTTTTATCCTCCAGTAGCCATTTTTTTCCCTTAAGGTAATCGAACTTTTGCCTATCATATAACCTCACAACTAAATATGTCCTAGTTTTCTCCTGAAAAGTGTGGCCTTCAGACTTGTGATGTATGTAATAATGTCTGTCATGCCTTTATAGAGAACATTCATGCTCTCCAACTCTTGCCTTTTTTCTCCTTCTCTTCTGGCTGGGATGTAGATATAATGGTGGGACTAGAGCAGCCATTGTGGGCCAAAGGTGAAAGCTAAGTTTTAAACAGGAGCAGAGAAAAGAGATAAAAGTCTTCCTAGCACTGCTAATGTCCCCTAACAGCCCTGAAATACCTATGCAGACCTGTAGATGAGAGAGAAGCCAATTTCTATTTTATTTAAGCTTATATATTTTTGAGTCTCTTTGTTACAGAAGTCTAAGCTATAACAAATTCTAACAGTTTCAAAGAGTAACAAGCCCTAGAAATATGAATGTAAAATTGTAGATTTTAAGTATGAAGGCTGTACCCAGCAAGGCACTACTTCCCAAAGACTTGTCCTTTCAGGATGTTGAAACAGAAAAGACTTAACATGAATGCCAAGAAAAACATTCTCTTTTAATAGTTGTTAGGAGAATTCTATTGTGGGGTTAGGAAGGGGGGATACTGTTTTTTTTTTTTTAATTTTTTTAAATAAGCTGTGAAGAAATTAACTTAGTGTAGAAGGGTGACTTGGCTGGCACCAAGGTTTCATGCAGAACAAAGAAACAATTCTACATAAAAAGGAGGAAAAGGAGAAGAGGCTATATCTGAGCACCATGTTTAGAGAGAATCTTGGAAAAGAAGGTCTTTGGGAGAAGATAAAAAATATTAATTGGGATTTATTAAAATATTTGCTACCTGACTTACAATACAATTATCAGTCATCTCTAATAATAGCTAACCATTATTGAACACATCCTATGTGCCATTATTCTAAAAGGCTTTACATCTACAACACATACAAACCTTACAGAAACTCTCTGAGGTAGCTGCTATTATTATTATTTTGTTTTTTCAGATAAATAAACTGAAACACAGAGAAGTGAAATTATTTGACAAAAGTCATACCTGATTGTAATGTTGGGCATTTGAACTCAAGCATTTTGCTCTAATCAGTGTGTTCTACTGTCTTTATAAAATGCTTACTTGATTCTCCATTGCTAACTATTATTTTAAGACAAGTAGAATTTGGTTACATAGAAGTTAGAGAAATAGGACATAACTGGATATGTTACTATTTTTAATTAATCAATATTCATTAGCATACTGAATGCTTCCCAGTAAATAAATCTGCTTAACTTTGTTTAATTCAGAATTTCCTACGTGTACTTGATCAGAAACTAATGTATTAAACACTGTTTATTAGCTTCCCAAGAAGCTAGTGTTTCACTGAGCATACTTTTTGAAATTCTAGAGGAGAAAATATATTGACCTGGGGGTCAGGAGGCCCACAGTATGGTCCCGATTAGATACTTATTTGTTCGTATGGATTTGGGAATATTGCTGAAGATTTCTGGCCTTAATTTCCTAATCTAGTAAAATAGTGGCCTTGGACTTGATGAAGAGAGAAGACTAATGACATTGGAGCTTAAGAACTAGCCTTGTATTCGGAAAAAGCAAAAACAGAGATATCAATATAAAAAAAGTGAGTAATTAATTCCAGGTTTAGGTGGAAAGGGCAGAAGTAGAAGCAGGGGAATTCTGTAATGATTTCTCCTTAAACATTTGCATACTGGAATCAAAGAACATATATGATAGAACCCCATAAACATCTGGCTTCTACATTAAGACTTCATAAACATGGAAATGTCACCATTTTCTATGTTACCTCAGAATCACTGTTTCCTATCAATATCTTTCACTTGTGACTCAGGACATTTAACTAGTCATTCTACATTTATCTTGTTTAAAGGAACAACTCGAACATAAATGACAGTTGAACTTTGGCCAGTTCAATGAGGTAGAGAAAGATAGTCTAGGCTGAAAAAGTAACTTTGCAAAGGCTTGGAGGTAAGAAAGGGTGAGGTAGGTTCAGTAATCTATGAGTAGTGCAGAGTGTGGGTTCATGGGATGGTAGGTGTGGGGTTGGTGAAGAAGGAGGATCACATGGAGAAGTGGCTGGAAATATAAACTGGATCTGGATGGTGGAGTTGGTTCAATGTACTTTATTAGGCTGCCTCTCCCTGCATAGATTAAAATTTTAGATCTGTCTCAGTAGGAGTTTCTAACAATTAAGTACAAAATAAAACTCCCTTTATTCTGATAAGATTCCATGCTTTTTTACTTTCTCAGAAAAATTGACAGAACTTAGAGTACATTTACTTTTCCAATTTTGTTCTAATCGAATAATTCAATCATCATGGTTCTATCATAATTATGAATATTCAGTTTTCTGTTTATTTACATAGAAATAATTTCCCCTCTTTCTGTAATAGGATAACTTCTACAATAATTCCTCATGATGTGGGCTGTCTTATAAGTGAGTTCTTTTGTAACTTTTGTAACTAAATTCATCTCTGAGTGAGACCAGAATAAAAGAGAGATTTGTGTATTAAATACAATAGATGCTATTGTTGGGGACCATTGGTTGAGGCAGATCTAGTTAATGTAGAGGAAACCTTGACTTATAAGACACAAAACACACTTCTCTACATGGTTTCAGTCTACCAATTCAATTAATTCATTTCCACACATCCTTTCCTTGCCTCACAGCCCCACGTATCTATTCTTTCCCACTCTGGATCCCTCAGTGTTCCCGACATTCTTACTCTTTTATGCTAAGCTTTTGAACATGCTCTTTTCTTTACCTAGTCCAGGTGGAGACTTACCTTTGGCTGTTATAATAATGTTTTGATACAATTCAAGCAATTCTAGCCATCAATTCCTTACTGTCAATAGGCCAGCTATTATTAATCTTGCAGTTTGATTGGTGAAGGGAAAAAAATTGGAAAAAAGGAAAAGGAATTGGGAAAGGGGAAGGAGAAAGAATATTCTTTTCCCAACTTCTCTTTTCAGAGATAACTTCTATAGTCCACATTCAAAGCTAGCAATTTAGAGGAGAAATACCCCTTATTGAGATCCACCTGGAGGAAAGAAAGGAAGAAGGGGCAAGGGAGGGAGGGAGAAAGGGAAGAAGGAGAGGGGTGAAGGGAAGAAGCAAGAAGGAAAGAATCAACTTTATTCTAGGTACTCTTCTTCCTGAATTAGCCAACATAATCTCATTTTATCCTTCCTATAATCCTAGATATTATAATCTAGATATTATAACCAAAGAACCCAGAGCCTCAAGGGCTTGTAAGATTGAAATCACAATTTCCATTTTACTTTGAAGCACAGAGACTCAAAAAGTAAATAACATTTCCAAGTTTATGCAGCTAATAAGATAATGGAGATGGAATTTCAATTTAAGTTTTTAAGACTCAAAGTTTACCTCTCTTTCCAAGTCAACAACTATCAACAGCTGTGATTAATGCCTTATTACAATAGGAAGTAAATGACATCAAAATGTTATTGAGATGGTAATTATAGTCTCCTGATTTACAGCCCAGTGTTCTAGCTCTATTCCATTTAAATTATTTTCCTTTGGATGGGAAAATACTGTCATACACGTTTGGGCTATAGCCATCGACATTAACCATCTACTGGATTAATTTGGCAAATGGCATTACTCATATTTTTTTTCTTGGAGCTCTTATATTATTTTTGACTACCTGGTACAGACCAAACAGCATGCATTGTATATTATTGGGAAATTCCAAATCTTAAAGTTTGTTCTTGGTTAAATGCCTTGTTCTTTAGAATACATTGAACTGGACAGAATGGGCTAAACTAAATGTTAGGCTAGGAATTTAATAAGCCATATTCTACAAGCCCTTGAGGCTCTGGGTTCTTTGGTTATAATATCTAGAATTACTGTAATAATATAAGGGAAATGGGGAGGGATAAAAGGGGAAGGGGAGACCTCTATAATGCTGAAAGTGGTTGCAAGTACAGTGAATAGTAATAATAAGTTTGTATGTCCTATGGGATTAGAAAATGATAATACACAAAGGAACACTGTAATAATAACATTTTAAATGAGAAAATAGCTTTGCTTTATCCTACCCTGGTCTATATAAGATATTTTATTTTTCCAGGTGACTGGATATATAAGTTCTTAATGAATGCTCAATAACAAAAAATAATGGAAATGAGATTAGGATATAAATGCTTTCAAATACACTGAAATTCAAATGGGCATGTGATATGTAAGAGTTAACTTCTTACCTTTAAATATTCTAATAAACTTGATAACAGGCTGTTAAGAAATTATTAGCTTGATTTTGGTTAATTTTCCCAATTGTTTCCGTTCTGGACCACAGTAAATGCACACAAAGCAAATTAACTAGCCCATGAGCCCTATATAAGAAACTCTTAAAAATAATTTATTTAGCTAATTCACTCTTACATTTTTGAGTTCTCTGAATTATGGAATTCTCCAAATGAACCAGTGCCCCAACTTGTTTGCCAAAATATAAAGATAAAAAGAAAAGTGAGCTCTCTTACAATACCCTCTGGGACTAATTACCCTGATCTGACTAGACTGGTTGTTAGATCTGAATTATAGTCATGAACAAGTTAGATCTTAATTAAAGTCATGTATGGGGTCCAAGAGGCAATGTCATACAGGCAAAAACCTGTTTTGTAATAAGTGGAAATTAGTACTATAATGCTTTTTGAGAAGTTGGGCTCCTGGTTAGAAACATATCTGCTAAGATGTATAAAAAATTTCAGGTTTAAAAATTAACCCATCTTCTTTCACTATGTGTAGTCCCTTCTAAATTTTCAGTTTAGAGCCATATTAATTGTGGGGTTTTCAGTAGCACAAATGAAATACTAAATTTTCAAAATTAGCTTATCTTTATTTTCTTTTACCTAAAAATTTTTTCACAGCTTTTATTTAAGGTTTTAAACTTTCCTAATAGTTCCTAACATCTTATGTGATGAGAGACACTGAAGTAAGAACAATTTTGATTAGGTTAGATAATATAGGAGAAAAATTTCTGGTAGTAGAAGTTGTTTAACATTAGAAAATACCTCTGGAGTAGATAATGGAACTTTCTTTTCTAGAAGCTTTTAAATTTAAAAAAGTTTTATTCAGAAAGCAAGGAGATGAACTACATCTCTGTTTGTGTACCTATACCTTTCACTGAAAAATGAAAATGTTCTAAATTTGCCACGAAGCATTGGAAGAAAGCAAGATTTTGAATGTGTACACGCAAACCCAACATTAACGTCACCTCCCTTGTTTGGTTTAAGCTGAGGAGTCACAGGGCATATATTCTAGAATGAAGCCCAAGGTGAATGCTGGTTTCAATATGAGTTAGTAGATTTAAAGAAATGGGGATGAGGGACTCTAGGCCACTTGTAGGAGTAGCCAGATGACAAGCCACATGTAGAAGAAGTTTCAAAAGGGAAACTCATTTTTATGAAATTTTTTATTTAAACCAAGGTGCTTAATATTTCCTGGGTGAAATAATTTCCTGGGGGTATGTGCACAGTAGTTTAAATTTTTTCCTCACACTTAAATAGGTCTTATGAGTTTACAAACTGCTCTCATATCTACAGTATGTTGATGAATGGAGGTGATTATTCCCATTTTATAACAGAAGAAGGTCAAAACTGGAAAAATTCATTGATCTGTTCAAGGTCATAGAGCTAGAAAATGGCAGGGATAGATCTCAAATGCAAATCTTCAGACTCTAATGTTAGTATTTTTTGTGTATATCTTGCCAGTTTTAAAATGAGTTCAGGGTCCTACTTTATTGGGAATTGAAGTAGCAAAGGAAGTTCAACAATTTTCTTTCCTAAGAAGAATTCTCAAAAATGGCAGAGTAGGATGTTTGGCTGTTAATTTGGAGATTTAAAGCCTCGATTTTGACTATCAGATCTACAAACTCAGTATATAATCTTATACTGATAAATAGTTTGAATGTATTTGCATAGACTAGGTCATAGGCTCTTAAATTCTTTTCCAATCCATTGGCTCATAGATTCATATACTATTAATATACATACATGTATGATTCATAGGATTGTAAAGGATCTTAAATATCATTTAATCCACTACTTTGTTTTACACAGAAAGCTAGTCTAAAGGGGTTGATTCAATGCTTATTAGACATATATTACAAATGGGAAATCTCAGTAAAAATGTTTTGATTATAAAGAAAAATTCCAAAGTAGAATAGGAGCCTCAAAAGTCTTGACTAATATTCTTAACAAGAGTTGAGAAGAAAATGAATACTATCTTTATTAACTGAATTTTAACATTAAGTTTATATAAATAAATAATAGATCATCATGACACATCCATGAAATGTTATACAGTGAAGTAAGAGGTGATGGGTACAGATGATCAGTGGTCTGAGAATGATTAATCCATAAATCATTAACTAATCCACAAATATAGCAATTGTCTGGTTAGAAGATTTCCCAATTTTCATTGTTTTTTTCTTTAGGACTTAGTAGTTTTAAAGAGTACAGTAATTTGGAGATGAATCTGCATTTCTATATGAATCATTATTATGCATGAAAAGAGGAGTGAATTTAAAAATGTATGTGCATGTCTCTGCTGTCTTTTTTTTTTGAATCATCCATATATTTGAGTTGGCCTATAGCATACTTACTTCTTATCCCAATCCCTCCTTAAAATCATCTATAATAATAGGATCTTCGTTAATGCCCTAAATGACTTACATATGCAATATAATTGCACCTTTCTCTAGATTAGAGTATAAAATAAGAGCATAATGTGAAAATCCTATACAGTCAGAGTTGAAATGTTATGCTGCAGTCTCAGTGTTTGTGTTGCCCCCAAATTCACATATTGAAATCCTAACCCCTCCGCCCCCCCGCAAAGATGATGGCATTAGGAAGTGGGGGCCTTGGTAGGTGCTTAAGTCCCACCCTCATGACTGGGATTAGTGTCCTTATAAAAGAGGCTCCAGAGAGATGTCTCGTCCCTTTTGCCATGTGACAATACAACATGACCGGGAAGAGAGTCCTCAACTGACCATGCTGGCATACTGGGTTCAGACTTCCAACCTCTGCAACTGTGAGAAATATCTTTCTGTTGTTTATAAGCCACACAGCTTGTGGCATTTTCTTATAGCAGCCCAATGCACTAAGACAGAAATATTTCAGTTTGGTCTATAGCACACCTGTTTCTTATCCCAGTCTATACTTAAACAAAATCATTTTGGTGAATTAGCTGTGACTTCGCTAAATATCACAATTTATTTAAAAAATATTTTGGCATTCTAGATGTTTGGCAGCCTTATAAAAACATATTTACTCTCATGGTAGGTGGTCTTTTGAATGGAGTTAACTGAAAAGTGGTAGGGAGAGTTAATACAAATGATAACAGACATGCTTTGTGGATTTAAGTATTTAAAGACTCCTCCATGGAAGTATATAAACTCATATCAAGGACCCTCAGCTTGAGTCTGGGCTGTGTCCATTACAGGGATTCAGACAGATCTTGACAGAGCATATGTACAAAGGGTATGAACAAGCTCTGAGGACAAGGTCTGTGCAAAGGAAGAAGCCAGGTACGAGAAACAATATTCCCTTTTTTAATTCCAAACCCAAACAGATCTGAAAACAGACTTTTCCTCTTTTCTGCAAACACGTTTGGTGGGAAAATCTGAAGTGAATTGAATTACATATTCCAAGCCTTTATTTAACTCTCTTAGAATATTCCTGAGTTTCACTATGGATTCTTAGAATGTTTGATTACAGGGGTTACACCACAACCTGTTGAGAGTTTTATGAAATACACAGTGTAGACACCATGCTATCTTTTTAAAATTGGAAAAAAATTGAATTCTGAAATGCATTTGGCTTTTAAGGGAGGGGTTGTGAACTTGTGATAATTTGCCATGCAGAGTTTCCACATTTTTCTACTAACTTAATTCACTTTGGGTCCTAGGTTTGTAGTTTTGAACCTGCTTACTGTCTTATCTCTGATGCAACCTTTTCATTTATACTGTAATCTATAATTAGTGAAAAGGCTAAATGAAGGTAATTATCCTGACTTCTCCTTTGTATATAAAACTCTAAATAGAAAGTTTAACAGATTAAAGAAAAATTTTGATTGTTGTTGGGGCATTTTTTGGTACCTTGAATTTGAAAAAGCAGTAAAAACAACCCAACCTGTCAGAAAGGTAAAAAAAAAAAAAAGAGTGATAGGTATGTCAGAGGAACTCAGTGGCACTTGAAGTGTGGCTTTACCATAGAGTGCATGAAGGATAATGGCCTCTCTATCACCGAGATTGTCGTCACAGGTGTAACTCACTGAGAACCAAGGAGAAACTCTCTGCTGCTCAGTATTTCAAAGCCTTTTATTGCTTTATTTGTTCAGAAGTGCGTCAGGTAAATGGAGTGCTTATAATTGTAGGTGTAGTACCAGCCATTAAAGCAAATATATTTACAGCCTCTGTAATTATATTTTGGTAAAAGTTGTTCTGGATGGCTTGGCAGGACTCCTCCCTGGGTAATATGTTTACTTTAGTATTTTCTCCAATGATGCAGAACGGCTTATAGTCTAAACATTTTCTTCTGATGATAGTTTTATTTCTGTCATGACCTTCTCTTTCAAGTCCAAAAGAAAAAAATAAACAGTTTATAGAAACATATAGAGTGACAGATAAATGTAATGCACTCCAGGAACTTATTGATTTATTGACCAATGGTCACATTTTAAAAAATCTATAATCCAAAGGCTAATGAAAGAAGGAAGGGACAGTAAGTATGATGTTAAATAAAGTATATGTTTTAGCATGATATTTGAACTCTTACCCTGATGTCCTTTTTCTTAGATATTCTTGAACACATTTTTCTATTGCTGAAGCATTTATGTAGAACAACAGGGCAATGAATGCTATTTAACAGAAATACTACAGTAGAGCTTTCTATTCAGTTAAAACATTAGCTTTCTCTTGGGAGTGTTTTAAACTTACTTAATTAGGTCACCTTTGCGCAAATTGAGTTTTAGGCAAATCAAAAGGTATCTTTCAGATCACCTCAATACCATATAGCCTCTTGGTGTGTTAATTTGCCAATGGAATCCTAGGGTAGAGAAACAATTGTCAATAAATTAAAAAAGTAAATGCTTACTTATAAATGAGAATATTCTGTATTTGTATAAGATTTTTGACTTGTTTTTTAAAATATGATATGAATTATTTGAGGAAAGAAGTTTCCATTATAATTTTACAACATTGTTTTTCAGAATGCATTTTCACATTTTTCTCCACAACAGCTTCATAAGTTATAAGGTCATTGGAAGAATTTTTTTCTCTCTTTATAACAGTTTATAATGCTTAATATGGCAATTAAATAAATAGTGGCTATCTGCATTATGTCGAAACAGTAGACATCTAGTTCTGTGAAACCCAGCAATCCGGACTCAAATGAGAAACAGAAATGCGAGTTAATATGTCTAATGGAATTTTTTGGTCACTCAGAGAAGTGGAAATATATGGTTTGGGCCTTTCTAACACCACCTCCCCTGCCCCCCCACCAATGGGAGATGGTCCCTTATATTAAACATCCAATAAAACATGTCTATTAATCACATCTTATCTTGTTCCTGATACAAGGAATTATGTTGTAGGCCTCTTTAAATACAGAATTTCTTTCCCCCTTGCTGGTAGAACAGACATCCATCTATAATAGGCTCAATTAAAACCTTTCTGTAACATTTTATATAAAGATATTAAGAGAGAGAAATTCTTTCTTTTAGATTATAAGCTATGAAAATATAAGATTGAACCAGCCAGCATCCATCTTTCCACATACAGAAAGTCACTTTGTTGAAGGAGAGAATGAGGCCAATATATAAAGAGCAAGAAGAAATGGAGCCAAAATACATAAAGAGAGCCATTTAACTCCTTGAACTAGCCAAACCTGAATTTTACTTTCAAACTTCCTAGTTACATAGCTCAGTTCCCCTTTACTGACTAGCTGGTTTCAGCTAGTTTTCATTCACATGTAACTTGAAGTATTCTGACTAATAAACTGTATGTTTGGAAATGAAAAATTACTCAATAGAAATTATTTTTTTTCTAGAAACCATGTCTGCTTTTTCAGAAGCTGACATTAGGTAAAAGCCAATATTTTGCATTCAGATGTAAAGATTATTCACTTTAACTGAGAAATATAAAATCAGTGTTTTAGTTATATTCATAACTAAAGCATAGCTAGCAAAATAGCAGTAGAAAATTTGTATATTCTCCTGAAGACAAAAGGATTAAAAAAATACATGTTCTTTAAAAAGTATATTTTAAAGAACAATATCTAAATACAGTGATAGCATATTTACTCACTAATCAAATGTTATCAATAATTGCTTAGCTAAATATTGACTTTTATACTTATCCTTGAGCATAACTTTTACTTTTCTCACCCATTTAATTTTAAGTCTGCATAAAATGCCACTTGACTCTTCCTTCTGTTTTTATCTTTTGCAATGATAACTCTTGCTATAGATGCTGCAGCTACTTCAGATTTCAGAGTAGACTCAAAACTTTTAAACTCTCTGTTTAGGTCCTGTGGGATGATTTTGATTTGCCTTCTGCTTCTAAATGTACCCTGCAAGGGAAAACCAGGCTCTTGCATGTGGTTTGTTCTGCTCTATATCTTGGATAGACATAATCCTCACAATCCTCATCCTCGTCCCTCCCCCACCATCCTCATGGTCAGCGAAATAAAAAGACTTAATTGTAGATGAACTGTCTTGTTTCTATCAAGTCCTGTGACTATTTTCTCTGCTAGACAAAAGATAACTTCTTCGACCATCCCACAGTCTATTTCCTTCTTTGAAGCTGGCAAATGATCACGCTTGTGCCAACTTATATTATTTTGAGATATAATTTAAATAAACATGTCTGCACAATTTTAAAAATCGGATACACGGGTTTCTCATATATAGCAGATCAGGTAGTGATTTGTAATCCAAATGTTTATATAATGCAAAGTTACTTTTATGGCCCCCAATTTCTTTCCAATTATTATCATCACTATATTGTTATAACTATTTTGTAAATTCCCCCAAATAGAATTGGTTTTAATGAATTCTGATGATTCAGAGTACTCTCCATATACAGTTATTTGACAGTTGTTTGTTTTTTAACACTGGCAAGACTGCAGCAAATTTTAGAATATATTAAAAGGTGTTTATCATACCCAGTATACAATAGACGTAATCACACAAAGGTTTTCAAGCCAGTTCAGAAGATTCATTTTCTAGGAATAAGATTACGGCAATTTATCATTAATGTTATCTTCTAGACACTGTAGTTTTGGTTGAGGTAAAGATCTACAGTTTCCCATCTTCCTGTCCATGGTCAGTGTTCATCTAATAGCTAGTATCATACCTAAGGTTAGATTTATGCATTTGTTTTCAGTTCAAGATTTCTTGCTCCTGTTGGTGGACACAGATGTTCCTTACTCCTCCCCACCTGAATGCGCACAGAATATAATTATGACAGAAACTAACATTATCTGAAATACATTTCTATTTATGCTTGTAGAGCAAGGTCAGAACAATTAATCTGAAAGATGGTAGCACTGTGGATTATGCCAAACAATATTTCCCTCAGGAATGTAATACCACATATCACAAATAGGCCAAATATTCATATATATTCTCTACTGGCTTCTCTGTCAAGCTAGGTTTACTGTCACTAAATATGAAGTTTTCAAACTAGACTGCAGGGGGTGTTTCTGGTGGTATGTGCTTCATGTATATGTTGAAATAATATTGTGATTATTTTTTTCTAAGTTTATTGAAATATAATTGATATATAACATTGTATAAGTTTAAGGTGTACAATGTGTTGATTTGGTATACACATATATCATGAAATGATTACCATGATAAGGTTAATACATTTTGATGGTTAATTTTACATATTGTCTTGGCTGGGCCACGGGGTGCACAAATATTTGGTCAAACATTATTCTGAGTGTTTCTGTTAGGGTATTTTTGAGATTAACATTGAAATCAGTAGACCGAGTAAAGCACATTTAGCTCCCTGAGGTGGGTGTGCCCCATTCAATCAACTGAAGGCCTCAATAGAACAAAATGTCTGACTACCCCACCTCCCCACTCCACAGTGAATGAGGATTCATGATATATGACTGCCTTTGAACTGGGACATCATTTTTTTTCTTGCCTTTGGACCTGAACCGAAACACCAGCTCTTCCTGGGTCTTGAGCCTACTAGGTTTTGAACTAGAATTCCACTATTGCCCTCTTGAGTCTCCTTATTCTCTCTCGCAATACTTCTCTCACTCTCTCGATCTCCTGCTCTTGCTCTTGCTCTTTCCATAGATATGGATAGGTATAGATAGCTATATGGAGAATCCTCACTAATGCAAATATTATATTGATGATCTGTAAAATGGAGGTAGTAATGTTTGCTCTGTTTATCTGACAAACAGTCTGGGGAAGTCCCAAGTTCATTATAAACATCCAGAATAGCAGGTATGATGATGTTGAATAATACCACTTTTAGTGCTCCCTCCCCACAGTTTCCCAAAGCAATTTGTAACATTGAGATAACATGGTTATACCACTAAGCTTCTCCAGGTAAAGTCTGGTTGGTGAGTCCTGACACTAAATCATTTCCAAAGAAAATCTTTTGACTCTAATATCATATGATAACTAGCCTGTTCTTAAGTAAACAGAAAAATTACGTTCAACCTTACTTATTTTGAAACATTAAAACTTTTACAACTAAATTGATAACCGAATAACAATAATTTTCCCTTAACTTTGAACTTTCTTGGAACCAGGTAGAATAATAACAACAAAAACTATGGCAAAGATATGATAGTTGATGATTAGCTAACTGGCACATTTCAAGGGTCCTATTACTGAAAAGCCATTGTTGCTCTGGTTGGAGAAAGGGCCAATCTGTGCCACCTTCCCATTCCAGTCACCTCTTCCTTGCTAAGAAAAATGTCCATTGTTTTCCCTACTCTGTATATGGGAGAGGCAGAGTATGCCTTTGCATTAGACTTCACCAAAACCCCTCAGCTGGCTGTCATTTGGGGTTATAACCAATTGATAATCAAGTTAGCAAGGTAATAATTATTTGACAAAATTGCAAGCTAATACTGTAAATTGTCTTTGGTTTGACAAAATCACAGAATCAATCAGTGCTAGAAAAAAGTCAGTCTTGCTACACTATAAGCCTTTCATTATTGCCATTCCCTATCACTCATACTGGCATCAATTACTTCATACTATAGGGCATAGAGGTCAGAACTGTGGAGAGGTGGATAGCAAAATCTGGTGACCTGGTAACTCTACTTAGATAGCAGAACACAGTTGTATTTTTAAAATACTAATCAGCCTTACATAAATGTTTCTGTTGTATAGATGTAATCTAAAACACATAAAGAATTCTTGGACTTGATAAAACATATCAGTCTAAAGATTATGTTCCTTTTAAAATTGATTTTAAAAGCTATGGCCTTATATAGACTGCATTCTAGGATTTGAGTTTTATTTTCAACTTTGAATCTTTAAAAAACAGGTGTATCATCAAAAAAAAAGAATGTTTATCAAATCTCAGAGGAATTTGATCCTGTGAGTGATTGTTGCTAAGGGACCATTTCATGCAAATTAATCTGTAAACATTTAGCAGCTAGATACTTGATGGGAGGGGGAAAGAGTGGAGAAAATTAGTCAGATGGAGAGCAAGAAAATTACTCCCATCTGATTAGAAAAAGGTAATCATGGTGTTTTCATGCAGACCAGCAGCATCTTGATGTTTCTCAATTTCTCTTTCATTTTTGCCTTTCTTGGGGGTGAGGGCGAGGAGTACTAAAGAATATGGAAAGGATACTTAGTGCTCAAATGATTGTCTGAAAAAGTAAGGCATGTGAATACATTTCAGGTTAAGACATAACTATTTAGGTATCTCATTAAAGAAAAAATCAAAAATCGGGAATACACTTGTCAGATTTCCCTCCCCCAAAGCTCATGGGAGTTTTCAGAGTTGCCAACAAGTCCCGGTCACATTAGAAAAATGTATTTTACCAACATTTGAGGGAAAGAGCTACTTCACAGCCATATTTGGGATTGGTCAAATATAATCTGTAAAAGATGCTTCTAGAAAACTCAGTCATTTTTTCTTTTAAATCTCGGTGATGAATATTTACCTGTCAATAAGTATAGTGTTAGAGATTAGTAATTAATTATATTTATTTTGGTTTTTATTTACGCAATTATTTAGGGTTTAAAAAGTTTATGTAAGTTGACACTGACCCAATAACTGAATATCATAAAATACATTATTTTTTATTCACTTATATCCTTAATAATTGATTTTTAAACTAACATGTGGAAATTACTCTGAAAAATTATGGAAGAATTCAGAACCTGCCATTTTTCTACAGATCAGAAAGCAATAAGCCTTTACTAATAGGCCATCTACTCATGGTTCCAAAAGAAAAATTCTGAACTATTGTTATGCTCATGCATTGCACTCATAAAATTGCCAACATGTTACTAGCATAACTTGCTTTAAATTAATCCAACAGAACAGCTGCAGAATACAACGTTGTCTATGTGAAGACCTTACTATAAGTACACAAGAAACTATTTCTTTTTATCATATTGCCTGTGGATGAGTCAGTTTGAATAGATACATTAAAAATTTTAGAGCACATTGCAGTATATATTTTTTCAAATGGTTATCAAAAATATAGATAAATTTAAAAATAAAAGCAGTTATGTACATTTTTTTTTACTACAGCAAATGACCCTGATGAGTCTGTGCTATATTGAGACAACTAAACAACTTTTTTTTTTTTTAATTCTTAGGGACCATTGGAAAATATGCATTGATTGCTTTCTCATAAACTATTTTTGAATAGCTATAGTTAGGCACTTTTATAAGAGCAATAAAAGTGGCTTTGATATAAGTGATAGAATAAGTTAGAGCTTGGAAGAATTCAAGATTTTGATAAATACCATTGGTAAACTATGAAAAGAAAAATCCATTGAAACGTAAAACAAAAGCAATACAATTCTTATTTGAACTGTACAGGAGAGACCTTGGAGCCCAAGATATTGACTTATACAGAAAGAAATACAATGCTGGTGTACTGCTTGATGCTTCAGGAAAACATAGCTACATAGTGATACAAGTGGAAACATAGTTTCCTGGTACTCAACTTTTAAATAGACTATCAGATAAGTTTTTAAAAATTTAAGTGATCACAGGAGAAAATATAAATACCAGTGTAAAGTTACAGTTGATGGGGGCTGGGAGGTGGAAGGCAGTGAGGGAAGGTTTAGATTGCACAGAGAAAGGCATCATGAGACCTATACTTAATGGAACAAGAGATGGATTTTCAGGATGTTGTTTGAGGTCACAGAGGGTACCTTTAAGGTGAAAAAAGAGAGATGGGCAAAGTGAGAGTTAAAGCTCCTCTACCAAAGCAAGAAGTTAGTAGACAAAGTTAATAAGCCAAAAGTTAATATACTAATAATAGTACAGTTTTTGAGGCAGGAAAAAACATACCCAGAAGTAGCAAAACATGATAACATGATTGTTTTTGAAATGTGGAAAGGCCTAGGGATGAATATGAAAGGTATTTTTATTTTTTATTTTTATTTTTATCCACAGCTTTGTATGTACTGTTTGGTTACTTAAAAAAAAAAAAAAAATAAAGCAGAGTTTTTTATTTTATGTAAGATAGTAAGTTCCCCCATTAAGAGGTACTTGAATTTCAATTCTTCACTCATTTGAAAACTATTCATTGTGCACATATTTCATGCAAGAGTGAATTCTATTGAAAAGAAAATAAGATTTTTGAGGATGATGGTTTTTACTGAGTATATTTAGCTAAAATGAATTTCTGGTTCAAAAATTAAGGGTTTGGATATTTGTGAATGTCTGTCTGTCTATTGTATCTATCTATCTATCATCTATTCGTCTATCTACATGTGTCTGAAAATGGAGAAATGACATCAGTAGAATTATAATCAAGGTATACTTTAAGGTTTGATAGTCATGAATATCATTTTTGAAAATCACAAATAATATTTTCTTACATCTAAACTTTATTCTTGATTTTTGTACTTAGAAATCATGATAATGATTGCCAGTCAACATCTAGTCCTTCTCAATCCTGTTCATTACCTTAACCTAGTGTTAAGAAATCTGAACCCCCAAACTCTCAATCCTGACCTCTGTTAAGAAAACATGCTTCTTTATTGTGTCTGGTGCACATGGCCCTAAGAAATTATAGTTTGTGAGCATTTTACTTGCAAACAAGTCTACTAAAGAATTCTGGTGAATTAGCAATGCAATATCTGTAAAGAGAATGTTTCCCAATTTAAAAGCTATTCAAATCTTGAATGATTATTGAAAATAATTGTCGATGTGTGATAATTTGTTCTAAAAGATTTGACTTACAATATAAAACACATTATTTCTGCATCTGTTGTCAACATTATATTTGTGTAAATGCATCCAGGCAGTAAAAAGTCTTGCTACATAAAGCAGATACCTAAAAGGCAAAGTTTAGGAGATGGTAATAGCTATAATTTTGTTGTAGAAACTGCCTCAGACAGGAAGTCTTACCTCCAGAGTCTGCTTTCCTGTGACGTTTAAGGGGAAAAGCATGGGCTTAGCTGTTACTTGGCAAAAGTGGGACAAGCACCCAGGTACATAACTCAGATCGTTTCAGTCTATTTATCTGCAAAATGAAGAAGCACTATTGTCACGCACAGAGTCACTAACAACATCATTGAACACCCGGTAATAATTATTCACATGTACTGGGCACTTATGTCTGGCAGCTCCTGTATTAAGAGCTTGTAGTGAATCTTATTCGATCCTCCCAACTATTAGAATCTGCATTTTAAATAGGGGCACATTGAGGCTGTCAGAGACCCTAGTGCTCTGTAGGGTTAAGGGGTGGAAAAGAAACCGAAACATGTCTCTCTGATTCCAAAGCTCTTGTACTTAAAATGCTACCCTAAATCACTCACTTTATGTGACCTTAAGGTTTTCACAGTTCAAATACTCCATCAGTAGCTCTAATTACTGTGCCCTGGACCCTGGAGATGGACTCACAGCTACTGTAGGACATTCACAGTCCATGTATGTCCAAAGCAAAATTTATAGACTGGGTAATGTTATACACATACATATATTATGATATCTCAAGAGTAAATAGATGCCATGTGATTAATAAAAAACAAATGCAGTTAAATAGTTATTATAGACATGTCTAATTTTTTCTAAACAATTTCTAGAGGTACAATTTATATCATTATGAGACCTGAAATTTGTACTGTTGTTAATAGGGATCATCGGACTTAGGGTCACTGCACAACTCCAGGGGTGCTATAACAAAGGGCCCCAAACTAGGTGGCTTAAAGTACAGAAATTTTTCTCACAAGTCTAGAGGCTGGAAGTTTGAGATCAAGATATTGACAGGGTTGGCTTCTTCTGAGGCCTCTCTCCTTGTATTGTAGATGGCTGTCTTCTCCCTTTAATCTCACATGGTCTTAAGACTATGTCCCAATCTTCTTATAGGTCATATTGGATTAGGGACCACCCTAATGACCTCATTTTAGCTTAATTTTCTCTTTAAAGATCCTACCTCCAAATATAGTCACATTCTGATGTAAAGGGGTTAGGACATCAACAAACAATTTTGGGAGGACACAATTGAGCCCTTAACCCTGGCCCCCCTTCTCCCACAGAGAATTGCATGTGCATAATTTGGCTTCTCCAAACTTCACAGTCTCCAATTTTGTCTGCTACTTCCCTGGATTTTCCTGCATAGACATTTACCGGCTCTACTTTTTGTCCTCTGCTTCTCTGTCTACTCTTGCATTCATAGGCCATTTCATCCAACTTCCCCCTAGAGCTTTAGACTCCAGGGATTCTAATGAACAGCTCAAACTCAACATTGCCAGAACAGAACCTTTGATACCTTTCACCCTCAGACAATACTTTCTCTGTCTCAACAACAATTACTGTCATTGTTCAGCACCAAAACTTTGGAGTCATCCTTTACACTTCTTGTTTCCTCACGCCTGTATCCAATACATGGAAACATGTCTATTGATTCTACCTTGAAATGTAAATTCCAATTTCTAACTTTCCATTTCTCACTACTTCAAATAGCTACCATCCTAGTTCTAGCCTGCACTATATCTTTCATATAAACTATAACCATTTCTTCCTAACTCATCTACATGCTCTTTTCATGTGTTTTAATTCTCCTCATACCCACTATCATGATTAAAGACATAATTCTGAGTTGTGGTAATGGTATATACGTGCATAAAAAGTTGTTGATCTGTACTCTTAGATTTTTCTCATTTTGCTTTGTGTAAATTTTTAATTCAACTTCAAAGAATTCCGAGAAAACAAACATGGTTCGGTTCATTTCTTGTCCCTGATCAGAGCTCCTCATTGGCTAAATATCACACTCTGAATGCTCTATAAGTTTTCTGTCATATGTCCAGTTGAGCCCACCAACTTCATTTGTTACCTTCTGTCACTTTACCCTGTTCATGCTGGCCTTCTTATTTTCTGAATGAATCAAGTTAATTTTTGTCTACGGTCTTCTCCCTCTGGCTCTAACACTTTTTTTTAATCACTATGTCTTCACTTCTCAAACATCATTTCTTTAGCAAAAGCCCTACCTGATTCACGTTATACCAAATACCATTACCCACCCCCATTATTCTTTATCTTCTTTTACTGATTTCTTTCACCAAAATAATCATTTCTAGATATTATATATTTATTTGTTTCTTTGATTTCTGTCTGTTTTGTCTAATAATATATTTCCTGGCCTAGCATAATACTTTGTGCATTATTAGAATTCAATATGTATTTGTCGAATGACTATATATATATATACATATATAAATATACATATATACATATATAAATAACAAAAAAATTAAATTTCTTTGATCACAATTTTAAGACCATTTCAAATAAAGTTTAGAGTTTGAAATATTCTTTTGCTTCACTTCTCCATTTTGCTTTGTATGCAGAGCTCCAGCTTTAATGAAATCTACTTTTAATTCTTTGAAATTTAGACAGTTAAGTTTTACTAAATTTGGTCATAAGCTATTGTTATATACAGTCAGGCAGATAAAGTTCATATGGCATATTCATTTTTCCCTAAATATCTGTAGTTAAATAGAGTCCATTACTTAAAAGATATTTTCCAATGGGAAAAATTATGCAGATATAAGTGTCTTCTTATATGTATCCCGAATATATATCCCCAAATGTGGCCTATGGTAAGTTTTCGGCAATTTAAGATATTAGGGAAAGGCTTCCTATTTGTAAAAACACTCTGAAGGCTTTTGTAAAACAAAGGAGTTTTATGATGTGAATAGTTGATCTTTAAGTATCAATCATCTTGGGAAAATTTTAATTCTTTTGACCCTTTTGAATATGTAAAAATAAAGTTCTAATAATTATAATAATGAAATGATCACAGGCTAATTATATCACAGGGTAATTATAAAATGAAATAAAATAATTATGAGAGAATGCATTGCAAAGTGCAATACTTTAAAATGCTAGAAATTATCCTTTAAGTCAAAACAAGAAATATTTGAGGGCCTATCATTTGAAGCACAATGACCAACAAGGAAAAAGTTATTTTAGCTCTAAAAGAAGAAAACCGTGTTGGAATTACAAGTTAAGAAACTTTTTCAACTAGAAGCTAATGAGTATTCTGATAAATATAATTGGTAAATCTTGACAATAAAAGTCAATTTTATCGTCGCTTTTATTTTTTTTTTTTAGTTTTAATTTTGGTTCAATTGATTTTCTAGAAACTTTGGCATCATGTTCTTTAGTTTTCCATCTCCACCAAGAAAATAAAAAATGAATAGCTTATCTTTCTCTTTATGAAGAAATAATATCTTTCAAAGTGTTAACTGAGACTGTAGAAAAACTGACAAAATCTTAGATAGGAATACCTTAATTCTTTATATATTGCACTGTTCTTCCCAGCTTATGACTGCAAATAAAGTTGTACTTTATTTACTCACATGATAATGGCACAAGACTCCATGCATGTCCTTGCCAGAAATTTCTACGACAGAGAATGTCCTTCATGCATTTCTGAGAATTTCCCCAATGTACTGCTTCATATGACACCAGAACAAGATTGCCAGGTTCTTTAACTAGGGCCTCTTTCTGGCCACCAGTCTCTTATGACTGTTGCTGAAGACGCTTGTTAATTACGAGTTCTGTTAGGCAAAGTATCTATATTATTGATGCCACTTCTGCCCCATTTCCATTTCACATGGGGTCTAAAGGTCAGTCTTGATACTTTTACCTGCTGTCCCAGATGCTGGCATCTCTGGAAGCCAGGCCCTACACCACCCTGCTATGATTTCCAAGAGCAGCTTTACTGCTGTCCTGTTGTGGCAGAAAGTAAGAGCTCACTGTTTCCATTCATTTCCACACTGCTTCCTCATGGACAGGAGAATGTTACCCTACTCCAGGCCTTTCCACTCCTTAGAGTCTGTGATGATTAATTTTATGTGTCAGCTTGACAAGGCTAAGATAGATGGTAAAACTATTTCTGGATGTGTCTATGAGAATGTTTTGGAAAATATTTGTATTAGAATATGTAGACTGAGTAAAGATCTGCCCTCACCAATGTGAGCAGAGCATCATCTAATATGTTTTTTTATTTTTATTTTTATTTTATTTTTTAGGTGAGGCAACCCTTGTTTGACCTCACAGATTGTAAGGACCTTGTCAGCTTACGATTCCTTATTTTTTTTTTATAATTTTTTTATGCCTACAGCACCTGGTCTTTTTAGGTGGTCTCCCATCCAAGTACTAACTAGGGCCAACCCTGCTTAGCTCTGAGATCAGATGGGATTGGACTTGTTCAGGGTAGCATGGCTGCAGACATCATCTAATATGTTGAGGGCCCAAAGAGAAAAAAAAGACAGAGAGAGGGTTAAATTTCTCTTCTCTGCTAAATCTGGGACATCCGTCTTCTGCCCTTGGACATCAGAGCTCCTGTTCTCAGGCCTTAGGACTCTGGGATTTATACCAGTGGTCCTCTTACCTTCCTCTCTGCCTTTTGGTCTCAGACTGGGAGACACCATTGGCTGCCTTGGTTCTCAGGGCTTTAGATTCAGACTAAATTACACTACCAGCTTTCTTTCTTCTCCAGCTTGCAGAGGATAAATAAAGGGGCTTTTTTTGACTCCATTACTGCATGAGCCAATTCTTATGATAAATCTATAATCAATTAATCTACCTATCTATCTATCTGTCTATCTATCTATCTATCTATCTATCTACTATTGGTTCTGTTTCTCTGGAAACCCTGCCTAATAAGGACTCATGCTCCTTTGGCTCTAAGCCCTAGCTCTAGTGTCAGTTTAAATTCTTGACCATAATTTGTTCTAGGATTAACTGCTACCTGGGATGATTGATTGTGTCTATATCCTTATCCTTTAGAGGTTAATTCCATCTTTACTCATCAGGTCTAGACTTGACCCATAGTTCTGATTAGATTATTAAAAATTAATCTGAGATTGGTAAATTTTCTTAAACCCAGTTAGTCTTTCATATGATCACTTTATTGCTTATATTAAAATTAGAATGGTACTAGATAGTTTGAAAGCTTTTAAAGTTTGAACCGAATGACAATTCAGCCTGAATAGAGTTAATAAATCTTAACAATAAAGCTCATTTTATTAAAGGATACCACTAAGTAAGTATGTAAGATTTTATTGTATACCTAGCATTCTTTATAATTTAATGATAGACAGTAACTCATACATCTGTTAATTTTTATATATTTTTTTGCCAAATCTTCAGAAAGACAGGTAATAACTTAGTGATCACATTAGACATGTCTTCAACAGCAATCCACTTTAATTTGCATATTTCTTAAGTAAAAGATATGTTATAAGCACATATATTCTGAAATATTGGGGTTTAATATCTAAATGTGTATGTAATATGTAATTATTGTCTTCATAAGTTATTACCTTTATAGGAGATAATGGTCTCACCTGGAGAAAAATCTTGCATTCAAGTGCTCTTTGTTCTTATCACTTTGTTATTAAATAACTGTCTAAGACTAAGGAAGTATCTAAACAAGAATACTATTTAATAAAAATTACTAGACTTAATTCTGTCCTCAGATGTCCAAATTCTTGACTTTAACTCTTACTAAGAATGTCTATTATATGGGACCATTCAAGGATAAATGAGCCTAAGTAATTATGTGGAATATTAGCATATTTGTGCATAGTGATGTGAAGTGGATTCTGGATAACCTTCTAAGCTTTTACAAGAAATAGAAAGAAATTGATATCCATTCAGATACCATAAGGAATATTCTTTTATCCACTGAGGGGCATTTATTCAAGCTAACTTTAGGATCATAATGTTCAGGTGAAAATACAAGAAAATTTACAAATCCCCATACTTTGCAATGTCCTTTTGCATTTGAGAGTCTGTCTAGTTCAGAGTGGAAGCTCAGTTACAATTTATATTTGGAGTTAGGCAACACATCCTGGTATGTAGTTCTAGTTTCATGTATTTATTTGCAAAAGACATTGAGTATCCTAACAACTTGTCCACATGCAAGGATTAAAAATACATTTAAATATTTGCTGATATTGAGATAGTGCCTCAATAAATCTAAACTACAGAGAGTACTATGAAATCTTGAAAGAATTTGCTAAGGGACAAATAGTATCATTACACCAACCAAATTTGCTGACATAGCCTGAATTGTAGGAGGTCAGTGATTCCAGTACAGTGAGAGGCTATATTTGAATTCTATCATTTTTAGTGAGATAAAATTAGCACAGTTTTATTATCTCACATCTTAGTCAATCTAAAATGCTCCCAAGACTTGTGCGAGTTTTGGGTGGTTATAATCTATACCAGACTCTGGATTCTGACTTTTGCTGGACTAGGTCTCACTCACTTTGGCAATATGAAGGCCACTGGTGACAATAATTTGGAGTTGATTCAGTGAGATCCTGCAGGATGGGGGAATTTGATTGAGAATGGGAGGTGAGGAAATGGAGACATGAGAAAAGACTATTTTGAAGAGATCACTAGAAAGATCAGTGAAATGAGACTATAGTTGGAAGATGACCTAATATCTAAAGAGGAATTTATGAATATGGAAATATTGAAGTATATTTTTATATGAATAATAAAAACAGCTCACACTTTTATAGTTTATATGCCAGAAAAAAAAGTGTTTTATAAGTATCAATTTAATTCTCAATTTTCTTAAGAATCTTTCATCTTACAAGTGAAATTGACTCTCAGAAGGGATTAGTAATGAGCTCATTGTCATGTGGCTACTACAGGGTGAGGCCAGGATTCTAAACCCAGCACTACTGCCAGAGCCCACATTCTCAAGAGTAGAAGGCACTGCCTCTCATAAAAATAGGAGTGATCCTCCAGGGAGAGAGAAGGTAATAGGAGAGAAGGGGGAATATTGCAGGAGTGGAGACCTGAAGGATGAGAAGAAGCTTGATATCAGTGTGCAAGTGGAAGGGTTCAGTCCTTAGAATGAGAACAGTCTAGTTGATGGACTGTAGATGAAGGACAGTTGTTAGTTTTTGTGGTGACTCTCTTATGATTTTGTTTCTTCTTTCCTGAGTGTAATAAGAGTTAGGAGTGAAGTAAAGAGAGCTAGTGTTAAACATTATGAAAAGAGAAGAGGTGTGTAATATATGCAAAATAATGACCTCATTTCTTTCATTTCCCACCCCTGATCATGAAAAGGATATCAACCAAATCAAGTGCCTTTTAAATTTAGGATCTTGGCTACTTCTTACCACAGTGCTTGGATAACAACCATCTGTGCTGTGGTTACTTTATTTTTAGTTAGTGACCCAGGAATTCTCTTCATCATAGGCTTGAGCTCTTTTCATGATCAAATTTCATGAAAATAGAGGAATGTCTCTTCTCTAAGAATCTTATTGAGGACATATGGGAATTAAAACAAGGTTTTAAGGTGGCCAAGGGGTAAACTGGAGGATTTCATGTGCCTCGTTAAAACAAAATACCACAATTGAAAAAGAATGAAACTTTAAAACCAATTGTCTGAAACCTCACACCAGGAAGTTTTATATTCCTACAGATTAAGCATGTCTTTTTATTTTCTTGGAAAGAGAGCTGCTTGTAAAAGTGTTTTATGTATAGTTTAAATGACATTACTTTGGTGTCACAAGAAAATGTGCATTACTTTTGAGTGTTCTCAGCATTTTTCCTTGTTACTCTCTATCAAGACATGTCTTCAATTCCTGGTCCATTAATGCCTGACATATTTGTCAAATATATAAACATGCACTATGAATTTGTTTAAAAGTTGGCAAATAACACAATTATCTCTTCTGCTACTACTTATATTTTCAGTTGTAGCTAAGCATCCTTGACCTAACTAGGCTCTTCCTCACATTAGCCTGAAGGTCTAGAACACTTCTGATGCTGTTTCTAAACCAAGACACACAACCATTTTGAGAAAGAACTATGTTACTGAAGGTTTTGCCTTTTTCTAAATGACCAACTACATTTAACCAGTCAGTAGTTTTCTCAAAGGTGTTCTAAAAGCCTTTTGACTCTTTTTGTATCTAACAGAAATTTTAAGCAAAACTAGGTAATCAGAGTATGCTTGTGAACTTACTCATAAAAGCAATATATTTGCATGCTTGTGACTGCTCTTTTTGGTATCTATGGCCAGAGTCACTGTATCTTGTTTGATTGTTGGTCACCAATCATTGACCTCAACTTTTTTCTGTCTTGTCTCTTGCTAATTTCCTGGTAGTGGTATCTTATATTTCAGCTTTTGCTCTTTCACCTAACATCTGTACTTTTGAAAATAACTTTAAATTTTCACATTTCTATGCTGGCCTGTTAGGTGATACTGAAACAATGCATTTGAAGAAAATTTTATTGTGCAACTATTAAAAAAATGATGATAATTTACATCTATTGTTGTGTACAATATGTTAAGAAACAAAGCAGATTATTATAGCGTATATGAATATGATCCCATTTTGTATAAAAATGTTTTTAAGTAGGTTGGAAGGGTTAATATCAGAATATAAACAGGTTATCTCTGGTAAGATGGTGATAATCCAAATCTTTTTGCATTTTATTCATCAATAAAGGTATTTTACTTTAATATAAAGCACAGTAGAGGAAAAGGAATGGTTTTCTTTTCCACATGGCTTTTCATCTTGTTTATTCAGTTTAGTATGATGGTCATGCACCAGACCTATTTACTATCTCTGTAAACTTATGCAATTCACCTAAAATTGTCTGTGCCTCAGTTTCCTCACCTATCAAACGGGATAATAGTAGTACTTATATCGAAAGGTTGATTTGAGATTTTAATAAATGTAAGATGCTTAGAACAATGATCTAAACACAGTAATTATTTGTTTTTCTTTATTCTTATGTATTTAACCCCAATGTCATGTTAAACATATGGTAGAAACTGAAACTTGCACAGAGAAAAGTGTGGAAACAATACTTGTTCACAGTTTAGAGGGAGACATACTATCTTCTAGGAGCTATGGAGAAATTATAATAATTTTTGATAAAGAACACTGAAAATCTATTTGTAAAATCTCCTTTGGGAATGGGATGATTAATCTTTGAATAAATAACTTTATAAGCCAAAGGAAAAAAGGCAAATCAGAAAAAAAAATCTATAAATCCCAGACTCTGGCTTTTACTTTTCACTTATTAGACTTATCTTGAAATGGGGAATTAAAAAAAAATTTTTTTTGATGGAAACCTTTAAATGAAAAGGAGTTAGGGGAGGCACAACTAATTTCTGTATACACTGAGATAACATTTAATGGTTTAATTAAGATGCAGATTAGATGATAGCTATAAAACCTTACTATTCTGGATCTAACCAGCAAGCTAAGATAGGGTTTTCATTTTGAGCAAACAGATGGAAACAAAGGAAATCCTAGTTAAGAGTGGTATTGCCAGATTAGTAAATTATCTGCAGTATATACAATATTCTTTGTTTGTGACTTCAGATTTATTTTTTGTAATTTATATCTAGTATACTTTTGGCATCTTTTATAATTTAAGATATGATAACATAAACTTTAGGGATTTCCCTTTGAATCAATTAGATAATTTTTTTAGTCATAGAGATATAATAAAAAAGTTAGCCCCTGACTTTTTTCAATTTTTTATTGTTATAAAAACACATAATATAAAATGTATTATCTTACCATTTTAAATGTACAGTTCAGTGATATTAAGTTTATTTATATTGTGCAACTATCACTACCATCCATCTATAGAACTCTTGACATTCTGCAAAACCAAAACTTTATACTCATTAAATAATAATTCCTAATTCTCTTCTCTCCCTAGCCCCTCGAATATTAAGTAAAATGTGTTCCAAAGTTTTTTAAAATCAAAACTGCAATTTATTATATGAGCAACATAGTAAATGATGATTGAACTCTCAAACTAGTCCACAAACCCTATTTATCGATTAGCTCACGACCTATTAAAATGATAAAATAGACAAATACAAAGGATTATAAATCATAATAGGCAGTGGGTTGGAATTTGTGGTCAATGAGAAATATGCATACAAAACATCACTTTATTGAGTACAAGATAATCCTTAAGCAAAATTTGGAAATGATCAGTTTGTGTTTGGTGTTTGCCATGTTTTTATTGCATTTATCTTCTGGTGCTTTTCTCTCCAACTCCTAAGCTCTTACTTCCTGGGTACTATCCTATCCTAAACCTGAATGTTATGCCCTATACATGTTTATATCATTCCCCAAGAGTCCCATAATTTCAGAAATACCTTCTTTTTGGGGCACATTTTTATTGGAGATTTTCAAAAGTAAAAATGGAGTTGTTATATTAAAACAGGCTTGAAGGATACCTGCAAACAACCTTCTACAAGTCATTTTATAATTCTAGAACTCCTGAGAATTCAGAGGTAGTATTATGTCACTAGATAAAAGTACAAGAAACAGATTCCATGACACCATGCAAAATAGTAACCAAAGAGCATTTACAAGTACTAGTGATGACATTCATTACTACCTGGGCTCATTATCAGCCATTTTCCAGATGCCAACTTTGTGGCATACAGAGAAGCTGTTCTGTTATTAAACTTAAAACATATTAAATTACATTTGCTACAGATGGATCATAGATGTTGAACTTTATACATTCTCTCTAATCAGAATCTCAATTTGCATTCTCTATCCATTATGTTTTGTATGTTTTATACTTCTTGAGGAACATTAATCTAACATGAAGTAGGTGGGGTTGGGGGTGAAATTTTAAATTGTAAATTTTGAAGGAGAAATGGTGGCTGTAAATCCCTAGGCAGGAGATCATTCCTCTAAGCTTCTACAGGTGGTGTGTATGTAGTGGCCTACATCTAATGGTTCTGATTTTACTAGTTATCATTAGCTTCTCATATATCCTGTCAGGAAAAGAAGGCAAATTGTTTTGTAGGCCAATAGTCACCCAAATGATATTTTATTACTTATCTTAAGGTATCATATTCATCTTTTCCTGGAAGAATTCAAGGTGTCTAGTACGTGGCCTTACCTAACTCTGATTAGACAATCTATAACCTATGATGTTTGGTTTGCTGGAAAACTGACAACTATTGGTTTTGTGATGTAGGCTTTTGCTTTTTGCCAGTTTGGACTGGGATAGTTTGCCGTGGGATCTCTGTCATCATGTAAACTTTTTTGGGGGAACACAAATAAGGGAAAGATTCATTTTGGTTTTTAAATGCTGAAGATTCATTAATCCGCAGTATTTCCTCACAGAATACTTGGTGATAGTGGTTGAGATAGACTCATAAGAAGCTTTTCTGATTCAGTTATTCTATTTGTCCTATTCAGTTCAATTTGCCTGTGTTGGGGTCTTCTTCTGTAGCAAGAGAACCATTGCTTACCTCTGACTGGTACCCTTGTATGAAATATGAAGGTCATCCCTCAGCTGAATGTCATCATTTCTTGCTAGCTAGGACATTTCAGCAGGTGACTTTGTTCTAGAAAAAAGTCATGCAACTGTTTTTATAGCATACTTTGTCTGGTAATTAAAATAACCACAAGGATTGTGGTCACAAGCCTGTTCCATTTATTATAGTACACTATTTTAATAATATTTCAATTCTCAAAGGTTATTTGTATTCTGACTGTTATGCTGAAGCAAACAATTTACTCTCATACTTGGAGAATAGTAATCAATAAGGGTTAGATAAGGGTTAGATGTTTGAAAGATATATATATATTTTTAGTAACACTAATTCTTTTCTTCTTATTCTTTTAATCATTTCTATACTTGGTTTAAAACTGTGGTATCTTCATGTCAGTAATTCTTACAGGTATAGTGCCAAGGAAAGTTACCCTTTTCAGCTCAAAACATCGCTATGGGATAAAACTGGGGGTTAAAGAGACAATATAAAAGTAAATCAGAACAGACATTTATAGGAAGGAAATAATATTTTTATTGACTAGCCTACAGCAGCAGTAATATTCAGAAATGGGAAAATGCCATCTTAAGGAAAATAGAAAAATAACATAAGACAGTTTGAAGGATCAAATACTTGTAATTCACGAATTTTCTCAATGTTATAAAACTTTTTTTTATCAAAAAGAGAAGCTATTATTTATATGCTAAGCCTTGTCTATATAAACAAAAGGAGGAGGAATTATGTAACGAAGCCGATCACTTAAGTCATATATCTTTACTGTCTATATATTTGGTTTCTCTACATATTTGGTTATAGATAATTGTATACAGAATTATATGTTATTTATCTCAGTTAATGATGAATATGAACAAAGTCTTGATCTTAGATTATGTGTGTATCTTCCCAGGCCTAGTTGTAGAGCTGATGTTTTCTAACTATTCAATTATGCTGTTATAATAATACTCAGTGGATTTATAGGGGAGATGGGTTAATTGGAGGAATAGAAATCATTACAGAAAAATATTCTGTTGCTATCATTCCCTATATCAGTAACTGGAAATATTAGTTTAAGAGTTATTTAATATAGTTAACGGTGACCCATTCTATAAATGGTCTGGAATATTTGGTCAAAGACTACAAAACCTTTAGCCAGAAGAGTTCTACATTTAAGCTTGAGTCTGGCTCTACATATTGGTTGCATTCACTTGACAACCTACTAATTATTAATTTTATAAACTCAGATTTATGCCCTGGGGAGGACTGGCTCAGCTTATCACCAGAAGAAAAGCCAATGAATACTCACAGTCAATTGCAGCCACACTCAGTCTCCAGAGTTCAGGGCAAAAGGAAAAGCATTTGTTTGCTAAAGAGTATTTGAAGGTTTCCTTTTTTTTTTTTTTTTCTAATCCTTTTTCTCCCTTTAGGTTACTAGCTCTGTTTTGTCTCACCTATTTGTGCCCTAGGCCAAGCAGTTCTATTTATTCTTTAAGACCTAGGCTCTAAAACACTATTTGTTCTATAATTTCACAATCTTATTTACTACAACACAAATAATTCCTTCTCTCTCAAATTTACATACATATATATGTTATATATATATTACATACATAATATATAATATATATGTGTATATATGTATGTGTATATATATACATATATATGTGTATACATATATATACATATATACATATATATACATATATATGTATATTTGCCTTCCACATAACAACTTTGTGTTTTATTATGCCAATATACCCATTCCCCACTAAGCATTCGAGTGAATAGGGCCAAGTAAGTGCAGGGTTCTGAGATCTCTGGCCCAAATATCTTCCATGATTGGTGTAAAGATGACCTTAGAAATCAGCCTGCAGTTTTCAAACTGTTTCATTAATTAAACAAGGCAGAAAAGAGAGGACACTGTAGTTAAAGAGAGGACACTGTGGCTACAGTCTAAATGATAATGTCAATTTGTTTGTCGTTTCTCTCTGTTAACCTTTACTTATAAGATACATTTTTAAAGATGGCACTGTTAATAAACATCATTTTATTCTAACTTTGTTATATATTCTTACATGCTATGCTGCATATGAAATTGCATTTATTCTATGCAATATCGACTTTAGTGACAATAGTGCCTTACTTTTCTATATTTTAGATATGAAAAAGTGTTTTCACTTCTGATTTTTCAATTTAAATGTGTATGGACAAGAATATCCTCTTATAAACATCTAGATTTTCTACTTGCAAATGAAATTTTAAAAATTTGCTAATGTGATATTCAACTGGAACACTAGTCCTTAACAAATATGGCCTCTTTCCTACTGTTTTGAGACTATGTCAGTAAACTTTGCTGATGGGAATCACAAACTAGCACTAAAAGAAATAAGTTTAAAACACTCAGAAAAATGCTGAAAGGTTTGAAGTTTAATTTGGGAGGGCATATAATTAGTTAAACTGTATATTTAGGTTACTCTTGAGGTATTGGTGGAAGATTGCATTATCTCAAAAAGTATTTCTCTGGCTTTCAAAGAGAAAAAATTCTTAGATAGAAGAAATAAACTGTATGCATCACAACTTTATCTGATGAAGAAATGCGAGATTATAGAAGGGATGCTACAGAAGAGTAACTCAGGAGTGCCGATGTGGCAGTTCTAAGATCTTGATTATTAGCAAATTAGATACTGAATGCAAATCTGTATTTACTAATAGAGAATCACTGGCTTTTGGAAATGTCCTCCATGCATGTCTTAAAGAACAGAGGAAGCATCGCTAATACCATACAGGAGGCATCAAGGGTTAGACTGGGCCGAGACATTCAAATTTGTCATATGCATTCAGAAAAGATATCTTGTTTTAGTTCATATTGAATTTTTTGAAAATACTATTATGTCTTTTGTTATACTCAATATTTTAAAAATTGTTTAAACATTGTCCAGAGAAAGGACAGCATGTGAATGTATTGTTTCCAGATTCCCTCTGACTACACGGCTATTATCAGTTAAAATAATCATAGTAAAAATAGCTACCACTTTTTGAGTTTTTATTAAGTGTCAGGTATTGTACTAAGAATTTTATATGTATTCTTATTTTCATCGTGGAAATAACTCTTTTAATCAGGAAGGTACTATTATCTCTATTTAACAGAGGAGGCAACTGAAATAATTAACTTAAGAATTTTAAGTAACTTAAATAACTAGCATAAGATTATACAGTCTTCAAACAGTAGGATCACACAGTCAGGACCAAAGTCCTGGTCCTTTTTAACTCTTAAAGTCTCTCAAGAATTGTAAATTCTCTGTGGTGCTGAATTTTAAGCTAAAATGAATATATATATATATATATAATCTCATGTCTGTCTTAGAGAAAAATTATAGATAAAATGCCTAAAACTTATTAGCTGTCTGTATAGTAGAATAAAAAATAAAATAAAAAACAGACTTCAAGACTTCAGATATTTACTAGGCCTACAATAATGTAGACCAAACACATATGTACAAAATGCGTTTGTGATAGAGAACAACAGGTGAAAAGAACTAATTTAGGGAGTGCGATCAGAGAAATCCACTCATAAGAGTACATTTAGGTAGAGCTGAAGGTTAAGAGGAAACCATTCAGGTAAAAAAACAAATTCTAAAAAATCTGGTACAGGAGGGCACTTGAAGTCCTAGAAGAATCCAAAGAAGACCACTGAGACTGGAACATGGTGAAAAGATAAATTGTTGATTTTCACAATAGTGGGTTAAAAATATAGTTAAGCATTTTCACTTATACTAAAAGATTTCTGAAAATAAGAGCTTGGAAGGGAAGAAACCTATAGCATCTTTCTTCTTACTCTTGGAAAAAAGAAGCTCATTTATTTTCATTACTGATAGTTGTTTATCGACTGGTGGGCTTTTCCAATGGTCCCATTCAGGCCACAGCTCGGAGACCTCTCTAAGATGTACAAACAGGTAATTTTGGGGTACTCAGGAGTTCCAATGGCCAGGAGATTTGTTAATCCTAGGATTTCTGAGAGTTTGAAATCTGAAGCTTTTTTTTTTAACTGAAATTTTTGCTATGAATTTGAGGCCTTCTTATTCTATTATACTCTCATCAATATACACACTTAAGATATGTAATTTTGGTTCCAAATCTACATATTCAAACAAAATGCCAGGACTGTCATTAATCTTTAATACAACTTAAGGCCTTATAACTTGCCCCGTTTCCCTGTTAAGTTTTTAGAAAATTTCTTTCACCAATAAATTAGCTTTCCCAGTTAATATCTCTAAAAGTGATTCCTAACTTGGGACTCTGAAAGCCTGAGATATTTGTATCATCCTTTCTTAGAATCACTGGCTGGTGAAAATTCATAACTTTGGGGATCTTCCTAAGTTCTTTGGGGGAAGTTGTACCTGTCAATTGTATATACTATGAGGGTTTAAGAGAGATTTATAAAATCAAATAAATAACTTACTAATTGGATGGGTTAAGAGAGATATTATGTTTATTTGTTGTTTTTAATCAAGAGAAGACATATAATTAATAATCTACTTTTGTTGGAGACTGTATTGGTCCTTGGTAGGGGTGGTTTGGGAGGATGAGAGGGAGAGATTAGTAACTAACTTCCCCACTCTTTGCCAGAGACCAAACATGATATTTGGTTAGTTGGTGAAGAGATATTTTGATGATGCAAAGGGCCTAAGAAGCTACAGTTGTTAGAGGCAGAAACATAAAATCCATAATATCCTCACCTAATAGTTAAGAGAGCTGGCTTCTGGTCCTAACTGTGTTATAAACTTTCTGTGGTTCCTGGAACAAGTCATGTTGCCTGTCTTGGCCTCAGTTTCTTCATCTGTTAAATACATAATTTATATCAGATTCTCTTTAGAGCACCTTTATTACTTTATTTAAATAATTAATGAGCACCTACTAGGTAGTAAGTACTGTGATGAGAGCTAGGTAGTCAACATAAACTAAAAACACTTTAGCAATTACTTCTACAAGGTCCAGTGTTCTCATGTGTAAAACAAGGGTTTCAAATAATGCCTAACTTACAGGGTTTTGAGAATAACCTATATACTTGGAATACTCTATAAAGAGCCATGGCACAAAGGATATGCTCAAGATATAGTAGCTATTACCATGACTGTGATGAGTGAAGATTTCAGTCCTTGCCCTCATAGAGCCCCTGAAGGAATACAGACGACTGCAGTACCATGATAAGTGCTCAGGTAAGGAAGGAGGGTTTTGGTTTTGGAGGCAGCTCACATAATCCCAGCCCAGAAGTTGGCTGAAGGCAGCCTATGATGTTCGAACTCTGAGACTTAGGTTCTCACTCTTTTCCACCTTTTATGTCATAATTATGCATACGGTCTATTCTACTATGGAGTTGGTAAAATTTAGTCTCCAAACTTAGAGGTCATTTTGCACTTTTTAAATTTTCCCAGTAAAGAAACTCTTGATTAATGTCAAAAAAAACTTGCAGATCTCATTGGGTATTAGTTGTATTTTAGTATTTAGTAATCAGTTGTAAAATATATAAGGACACATTGCATAGGAAAATTCTTGCGATCAATTTATGCATTTAAATTCCAATGGTATCTCTCAATGTTGAAAAACAATATTGTACCGTTTAGAGGTATAATTTAGAGAAACAGAACCAGTATTTATACCATAGATGGCTTATATGATTGTGGAGCTAGCAAGTCCAAAATTTGTGGGGCAGGCTGACATGCTGGAAACTCTTGAGGAATAGCTGATGTTGCAGTCCTGAGACAGAATTTCTTTTTCAGAGAAACTTGCTTTTGCCCTTAAAGCCTTCGACTAATTGGACAAGACACACCCACAGTATGCAGGCTAATCTCCTTTATTTAAATTCAGCTTATTATAGATGTTAACCATTGGTACAAAATAGCTTTATAAAAATACCTAGATTAGTGTTTGATTAAATAACTGGATACTATAGCCTAGCCAAGTTGTCACATGAAAGCAGTTCAACAAGCTGACAGAGAACAAGGTGGATGTGCAGTCCATCTTTGGCCTGCAGCGCTTCTTTGAGACCTGCATGAATGAGGCCTTCGGTGACACCAAGTTCTCTGCTGTGCTGGTGGAGCCCCCGCCACTGAGTCTGCCTGGTGCCAGTCTGAATGCCCAGGATCTGTCCAGTGGCACTGGTGATGGTCCCTGAAGCTGGGCCTCCCGAGCCAACTCAGCCTAGCTTTGTCCTTTCACCCCCCACCCGCTGCCAAGTACACATTTCTAAAAGATATCTTATAGGTTCACTCTATAAAAAGCATTTTGACATGCATATGGATTGAAAAGGCTCTTTGGTGGTCTAGGGGTCAAGGACCATAGACTTAGGTTAATGAAAATAGTGTGATTCTTTAGGACCCATAACTTTTCTAAAATAGGGACACAACAAGAGCATTAGACAAATGTCCAATTGCTTTTTCTATGAATGACTCTGATTTTGCTTATGTCATAGTTGTTGGATATGCCTGGCTCACTGTGAAAACACCTAGCAAAATAAGCAGGCTTCTCAGAAGTCTGCACTAGTGATTTTTGATTCCTGTTTTGTTGTTGAATACTTTTCCAGAAACCCATCTGGCAGGATAAAACTACTCAAACTGGCTAGCAAAAGCAACATAGAGAGGATTATGAATTATTACTAAAGCATATTGATTTTTTGAAATGCTGGCTAAGATTTAAAAGGAAGTCGAAAAGCCAAATCTTTGGTTGAGAAAGGCTGGCTCTTATACAGATAGAGGAACATCTTTATAAAAATTTCTAGAAAAGACATATGCTTTTATAAAATAAGTCTTTTCATTTCAATTATCATTTCTCATCTCCTCTCTTCGCTTTTTTTCTTTCCTTTTCAATTCTTCTGGTCCAGGATTTACAAAACAATGTGAATTTTATAAGCTCTGGTCCAAACAGATTGAAAGCAGTTAAGAAGAATTATTGCTGAATAAAATATTTACCTAATCTGAGAAATTTCATATAACATATTACAGTTGTTGAAGTTGCATGGTTTTGTCATTACAAAGTGTATGAGAGTGAGGAATCTTTTTTTATAATTCTAGCCTAACCTTAGCACTGACCAAATATATTGCCACTTTTTAAATTATTTAAAAAGGAATTCAAATAAGAAAAATAAAATAAATATAGAAATCAAAAAGTCACTTGAGGAAAAGTTAAATTCTGGTGGGAAGAACTCTAAAGAAAAACTTGATTACTTTCTGAGAATTTGTGGGGCATTTAATAGGGGGATTTTAACTAGTTATACTTATGTCCACAAGGAAAAGGTCAAGAGAAAATAATCTTAATGGCAAGAGACAGCTCTGTTAGACATAGGAGTACTTCTTGAGCATATAGATAATAAAACACTAAAATTTCCTGCTGAGGGAAGCAATTCTGTCTTTATCCCTGAACATGTGATATACTTAATAACAAATAGTTCCACTTGAATGAGAAATTTCTCTGTCTTAAGATGGGAGGCTGTACCACATTATGCTTTCAAACTCTCATGCAACTCACCAGATTGAGTTGAATCTTTTATGTAAACAAGCAGATATTTATTGAATATCTACAACATTAGTTTTTCTATATTGCCATAATAAATCACCACAAATTTGGTGGATTAAAATAATATAAATTTATTACTTTACAGTTCTATTGGTCAGAAATCAAGGAGGGGTCTCACCTGTTAGCTGAGCAGTGTTCCTTTCTGGAGGCTGTAGGAAAGAATTTGTTTCCTTTCTCACTTGGGGTTTTGTAAGACTTCGATTGCTTGTGGCTATCAGCTCAGTGCTATTTTCATCTTCTAGAGGCTACCTGCTTCCTACACTTGCATTGCTTCTAAGACAAATGCTATTATATTAGATTTGGGTGAGAACCAAGGTGTATACTAAAGAAGGCACTATGCTAAGTACTGAAGATTGAGTCATAGAGCAGTGTTCTTGTAAGCTAGGAGTTTCTGGACATGTCTGGGGTAAACAAGACATGCATATGAAAAGTTACCTATCAATAATTAATATTATATACTAAACCACAATGGAGGAGCATACTCAATGAGTGTTTATAGATTAGGGATGGAGACTTATACTTTAGCAGATCTGGATTTGAGCCTTGACTCTGACTAGCTATGATGTGATCTTGTGCAAACTATTTAATTTCTCTGTGACTTAATTTTCTGATCTAATTAGAGCACTATGCACTCTATAGGGTGTCTGTGAAGATTAAATAAGATTGCATATATATTTTATCTAATATTATTGATGTACTTACCTACTTATAAAGCAAAGCGTTTGGCACATAGTAAAATGTTATAATACTGTATAAACATTTTATTGTTATTTGTGTATAAATAGACTGGGAAGGCTTCCTAGAGAAGAAGGAATTTGGGTTGAACTATGAAGGATAGGGAGACTTTTGTGGGAAGGGAAAGGCACAGAGAGCAGGGTTAGAGGGACTAAATTAGAAAAGTAGAAATTCAGCCTTTAGTGGTCTTCTTTCTTTCTTTCTGATACAACTCCAAGAAGTAAAGTGCTTTTAGTTCAGGGAGGTTAAGGAAATGTAACACAATGTCTGAAATTATTCTTCTAATATGACTGGTAAAGTACTTAAAGATGGCTTTAGCTGTGGCATAGGACTTTTAACAAGAACAATAGCCATCAGAAAATGAATATCAATAGAATTAGAGGGTCTTTTTTTAGAAAAAATCCATAGCATATAAAGAGCATTCAGATGTTGTAGATTGACCTTATCTTAGATAAAGCACTGAGGTTGAATCACAGTGTCACAGGCAGGTAAGTTAGCTAACCTGTCACTTCTGTCCCTTCACTTAGAGACTTCAGTGAGTCCTAAGCATTATTTAAGGACAGAAGCCCATGGGGAAACATGAATTTTACTCTTATTTCCTGAAACATTCTGGGCAAATGAAGACCTCCTACTCTGAGAAGTGGTTCTGACAAGGGGTGAGGCATCCTGCTGCCACGTTCCTTAGGCGGTGGAGGCGGGACAGTGGGAGGAGGTAGGTAGCTTCCATTCTTTGGATGCAAAGTGAAGCTTTTGCCAAATACCTGGGGCAGGGGTCAGAGGTTTGGTGTGCTATAAGACAACGAAGCATAAACTCTGGACCAGTCATGGCTGATTCAAATCATGTCATGCCTCACTACACAAATGACAATGGTTGAAATGGAAGGCATGGGCTGGAGTGGTTTAAGAACACCATATGTACATCCGCCTGCTTGGATTCAAATTTCTGTATAGCGTGATCACCATCCAGGTTTCTTTGGGATGAAAAGTTTCCTGAAATACAGAACATTCAGCACTAAAACTGCAACAGTTTTGAGCAAACTGGTATAGTTGATAAAACTAACTCACTAGCTGTGTGACCTGGGCAAGTTATTCACTCTTTTGTGCCTCAATTTTTCCTGCTGTAAAATGTGAATTATAACACTGCTCACTTCTTAGGCTTGTTGCACTATATATATATACATACACACACATATATATGTGTATATATATGTGTATATACACACACACATGTATATGTATATATGTATATGTGTGTGTATATATGTATATATATGTATGTATGTGTATATATATATATATATATATATATATATATATATATATTATCAGAACTCATCACATAGTGAAGCACTAACAATTATTGTCTAGATGTATGTGTTAGTTTTATATGGCGGCTTTAACAAATTACCACAAATTCAGTGGCTTAAAGGAATAGAAATGTAGACTCACAGTTCTGGAGGCCAGAAGTCTGAAATTCATTTTATTGGGCTGAAATCAGGTGTTGGCAATAATGTACTCCCTTTGGAGACTAAGAGAGAATATGGTCCTTGTCTTTGAGAACTTCTGGTGGCTTCTGGGATTTCTTGGTTTGTGGCTACATCTCTCTGATCTCTGCCCCCACCTCTCCTCTTCTGCATGTGGAATAATCTCTCTTTGCCCTTCTTTTATAAGAGTGCTAATGAGCACATTTAGGGTCCACCTGGATAAAGTCAGATTTATCTCACCAGCTCAAGATGCTTAACTTAATCACATATGCAAAGAAGCTTTTTCCAGATAAGTTGACATAGTTTCCTGGGACTAGAACCTGATTATTTTGTGGGCCAATATTCAACCTATAACAGGGTATTACTAACCTTCCTTAACTTTCTGATCTTTATCCTGTTTTCATTTGTAAAATAGGCACAAATATCTGCTTCACAGTTTCGTTGCAATGATCAAAGGAAATAAGAGCTGAGCACATAGTAGGTGCTCATTGCAGATTGAGGTTTTTTTCCCCTCCTTATTCATTTCTCTGTCTCCAGTACAGAAATACACATGCTCACATACCTGTGTTGAGAGAGAGCAGAACTGAGATTTATGCATTAGCTACTTCATGTTAAGGTTTCTCTGTGATATTGATGGTTTATATTGCTTGTGGAGACCATAGGACCAAGTGCAATGGTTTTCCAAACAAAATCTTTGAAGTCTCTATGGTCACTTAACAGTGCTAAAGAGTTATTTCTCACTCTACTTCATACATCTGCATATCTCTGCCTTTGGATTCTATATAATTTTCTTGAAAGTCTCTTAGAGAAGGAAGGAAGCCAAATTATTACTATGTTTCCAGTGACCCTGAGCTCAAGAAGTGTTACAAAGGGGTGCCAAGTACAATTTGTAAATAGCGGTGAAATTCCATAAAGTATACAGTGTCTACTGGGTGATTTAATTTTTCAAGAGCCCTCAATTGCTTTTTTGGATGATTATAAGGGAAAATTTTGTTACCTCACATGCAGTTCCCCTCTATCTTCAACAACAGTGGTGTATTAGTTTCCTAGGACTACTATAAATAAATATCACAAATGGAATGGTTTAAAATAACAAAATTTGATTGTCTTACAGGTCTATAAACTAGAAATATGAAATTAAGGAGTCAGTCGGGCCATACTTCCTTTGAAACCTATATGAGAGAACCCTTTCTTGTCTCTTCTAGCTTCTGGTGTTTGCCAGCAATCCTTGGCATTCCTTGGCTTTCTGATGCATTACTCCTATCTCTGCCTCTGTCTCATATGGCCATCTTCTCTAGGATTGATTGTCCAAATTTCCTTCTTCTTATAAAGATGTGAATCATATTGGATTAGGGTCCACTCTAATGACCTCATCTTAGTTTGGTTACATCTACAAAGAGCCCATTTCCCTTTAAAGTCACATTCACAGGTACTGGAGGTTAGAGCTTCAACAAATCTTTTTTGGGAAGCCACAGTTCAACTCATAACAAATGACTTGATTTTCTTTTGAGACACCATCATACACTTGATTCTCAGACATAAGTTTTTTTTTTTTTTAATTAAATTTATTGGGATAACATTGGTTAATACAATTATATAATTTTCAGATGTGCATTATCATTTAACATCTGTATATTCTATTTTGTGTTTACCACCCAAAGTCCAGTTTCTTTCAGCTATCATATATTTGATCCCCTTTACTCACTTTACCCTCCCCCTAAACCCTATATTTGACTCCCTTTACCCCGTTTACCTCCCCCTACTCCCCCACCCCACTAGTAACCACTAAGTCTATAGTCCTCTGGTAACCACTAGTTTATAGTCCATGTCCATGAGTTTCTGTTTGTCCTGCTAATTTTTTGCTTTTAAGTTTATATCCCACATGTAAGTAATATCATGATTTTCAACTTTTTCTGTCTGGCTTATTTCACTTAGCATAATTATCTCGAGGTCCATCCATGTTGTCACAAATGGCAGTATTTCATCTCTTCATATGACTGAGTAATATTCCGTTCTATATATGTACCACAGCTTCTTTAGCCAATCATCTATCGTAGGACACTCAGTTGCTTTCATGTCCTGGCCACTGTGAATAATGCTGCTAAGAACATTGATATGCAAATATCTTTTTGGATATGAATTTTTAAGTCTTTGGGGTAAATACCTAGTAGAGGGATTGCTGGATCATATGGTAGATCAATTCTTAGTTTTTGAGGAACCTCCATACTGTCTTCCATAGTGGCTGTACCAATTTACAGTCCCACCAACAGTGTACGAGGGTTCCTTTTTCTCTGCATCCTCTCCAACATAAGTTTTAAATAAGACTGAATTGATCATCTCTCAGTTCCAAGAAGAGATTAGGTAGGACTGGTTTAGTCAGAGAATCCTGCCCCATCTCCCTGGCTCATCTTCTTGGTTTTGGGTGTGTATATATTTCAGTCAAAATTGTTGAGACACTAGGATTCTTGTGGGGGAGAAGAGGCTTTCCTTTTCCTTCCTTCCTTCCTTCCTTTCTTCCTTCCTTCCTTCCTTCCTTCCTTCCTTCCTACCTTCCTACCTTCCTACCTTCCTTCCTTCCTCTTTCTCTTTCTCTTTCTCTTTCTCTTTCTCTTTCTCTTTCTCTTTCTCTTTCTCTTTCTCTTTCTCTTTCTCTCTCTGTCTCTCTGTCTCTCTGTCTCTCTGTCTCTCTGTCTCTCTCTCTCTCTCTCTCTCTCTCTTTGAGGACATGTATAATATAAGGATTTAAAGTCTGGTTCTACTAAAACCATCTAACTACTATTATGGGCATCAGAAAATGAACAAAGCCAACCTATATAAGAAGGAGTATTAAGAAATATAGAGTTATACCCTGATGACATTGTACCCCAGCCAATCAGTATTTAAAATCATTACTAGACTTTTCTATTACCTGAGACAAAAAAAAAAAAAAATTTTTTTCATCTAAGTTAGTGTGTTGGAATTTCTATTTTGGCAATGTAAGTTATCTAACTATTATGCTGGAGTTGGAGAGATAACCCTCACACCTATGGCAGGTATCTGAGAAAAAATAACAGTTAAAATTTATTGAAAGGTTATTATGTGCCCAGCTGGGCACTTTGTATGGATTAGGTCATTTATTAGCTACAAAAACCCTAGGAACTATTATCTCTAATTTATAAATGAGGAAGCTGAGGCACAAAGAAGCTAATTTCCTTATTTGATTGAATTCAGACAGTGATTAAGTGACAGAATGGGAATTCAAACTCTACAACTTGACTCTAAGGCCCATTCTCTTATCCACTGTGCAATTTTGTCTCCTTCTTTGCTGTGAGGGCCTGTGCCAAGGCGGCTTTGAGAGACTCCAAATATTTTATATACATACCACAGGAAAGGCATTAACACAATTCAACATCCCAAACATCCCTTCCCTTCCGCTCTGTAGCTCTGTAGCAATTTAACAGAAAGGTAGTAACTTAAAACAACATGCATTTATTATCTTCAGTGAATCAGGCATCTCACATGGGTCCTCTGTTCGAAGTCTCACAAGGTTAAAATCAAGGTGTCAGTTGGACTTGTCTTTCTGGAGCTTCAGATTCTCTTTCAAATTCACATGATTATTGTCAGAATTCAGTTCCTTACGACTGTAGGACAGAGGCCCTCAGCTCTTAGAGGCCACCTGCTGTTCTCTGTCATATGACCCTCTTCACAACATGCCTACTGGCCTCTCCAAATCCAACAGCAATGACTACCTCCTGTTCCATCACGTTCACAGGTCTCACATTTAAGTGGAACGATTTCACAGGCCATGTGTACATAGGGGTGGAAATCTTGGATGCCATCTTAAATTTCAGGCTTCCACACTCCCTCCCTGCACTCATAATGGGAACGGGCTTACCTGAGAGAAGCATGCCATGGGAGGCACGACGTGTGCTTCCTACCTTAGACTTGTCAATGGACTTCCTAAGAAAACAATACAAATCTGCTATTCCTTACTGAGATGTGGGAAAACATGGTCTTATATATAGAGCATTATGAGATGAAAAGACCTGGAAGATTGAGAGTTTCTAAAATGAAAGAAGACTTGAAGTTCACCCCTTTCTAAAAAGGATTACTTCCTTTGATATGGCTAAATTAGGCAGAAATCACCTTGCAAATGGTCGTTTAAGTTAGTTGCAGCTCATTAAGATTGTTTTGTGAGTAACTCAGTTTTTGTTTCTCTATTACTTGTGGGGTCAGTCCCACTAAATCCAGCCTGCTATAGAAACAAATCTTTTGGTAAAAATCTGTTTGGACTACAAGTACTTAGAATATACTTAAATTTATTAGCCTGAATTCAAAGAGGATTCTTAATTCTAAATCTGTTTAAAATGAGTATTAGTTAAAATAGGTTTGTTTTTTATTTTCATTAAAAGAGCATTTCCATAAAAGATTAACCTTAAATTACTTTTTCATTTAGCTAGTCTGCTTAGGAAAACGGGAGGTAAATAAACACACACTGTTATTGAGCAAGTTTTATCTTTTGTTTATGTTAAGTTGGCACAGCAAGACTATCATTATTGCATAGAAAATTGTATTGTTCTATTGCTAACTTTCAAGCATTCAAACAGGAAATATTGTAAGCTTTTAAGCTATTATATTTAAACATATATTTCCAAAGAAAATTGATTGATCATTTAGGGTTTTTTTAAATTACTAACTCTGGTCATCTTTTTTCTCTATTTCAATTTTATTTCATACTGTTCATGTGGAGAAAAGCCTTGAAATGTTGTGTGAAGTTGATTTTATGGAGAAGCCTTAAAATTACTATTGATCATTTTCGGTAGACTTAATTTATTTAAGTGTAATTTCAGATACTCAGTTATTTAATATGCATATCATGCTGGCCTTTTTTCCTGGTGCTAATTACACTGCCATAGATTTAAAGGCTATGTGCCTCCCTCCCTCATCCTGCTCCCTCTTTTCCCATTCTACTGCTGCCAAGCTCTGGTTGTCTCACCCATTCCAGCTAAGGATGCTGTTGTTTGTGGCTTCTCTGAGCCTCCCTGGCTCCTCACAGAAAGCAGTCATCAGCATACTAATGATTCTTGTCCCAGAAATCCTTGAGAGAAGAGGGATTATGATGATGGAAATAATCTTGATTTTTTTTTTGTCTTATCCCCCCTCATCAACACTTTTAGGTAAGTCTCTAAAGCCCAAGACTTGCCTAGATGCCCAAAATATTCTTATCCTTTGCTGATCCTTTTTTGCCCTAATCCATCCATATCAATATTCTTACTTTCACAATTCAAACTTTAAACATGTTTCTAGACTTTTTTGACTTAGTGATTGTTTTTTTTATCAGCTCTCTTCGAAGACTTACTTGTTTCACTCAGAATCATAGCAAGTCGTAACAAGATAACTGCCCCAGGTAGAAACCCATGTTCTCATTTGGTTCCATGCAACAGGCATTGACAGGCACATCCTTGAAAGAAGGGAGAATAGCATCCAGAAAACAGGAGAGATGGTTTAGAAGATAACACTAGTTGGCACAGTTGAAATGTATACCCATCTAGTCCCTGATAGAATACAACACAATTTCTTTGAGACTGAACCATTCTCTGGGGGTGCCTAGTAAAAAGAGCTCTAACATTTGATGGGAAAATCTGTCTTTTCTATTCTCAGTAATAACTGAACTAGTCACTACAGCATTTTTTTTCAGTCGTGGTCTAAGTATTTGCTGAATTTTCGGCTTTAACTATATTTCTCCACTAGCCAAGGTCCAGGCTGACCTCAATCCTTGGGTGACATAGATTGGATTCTCTAGAAAAAGTCTTAGAAACTAAGAATTGCATGTAAAATATTTATTGGGATTGCTCTCAGGAGATACATCTGCAAGATCGGGCAGAGAGAGAAACCGACCCATATGAAGTAAATAATGAGGTATCAACCAGTCTATAGCAAGATCTGAAGTTAGGATGACCCTCATAGTTATTCTGAATTGAAGGAAAGAGCATGGACTTTTTATCCTACTTAATCTAGTCATTTACTTCTTTAGATAGAACATCACAGTATCCACTACAGTACATTGTTATAGAGAGAAGCAGTCACAGATAACTGTAATAGCATTATTTGACCTATAACCAAGCAACAACTCAACATATTAAAAATCATCTATCATTAAATGTTATTAAATGCATTAGGCCTTACAGCCATTGTCTTGGAAAAAGACAAATTTGCCTCAGATGGTTAAAATGATGAGATTTCTATTAAAGCAGCAGTTCGAAGATATGGACAGGTCAGGAGATATATAGGAAATGATAAAGAACCCAGAAACTAGTAACAATAGGATGCAATTAACTCCCCTGCGGGTGGGGAAAGGAAATGTAAAGAGAGGCACAGAAGTCCAGTGAGAGTTGGAGTTGGGAAGGAAGGCCTCCACCAGAAAGAGCTGCAGTCCTGTAGTTGCACAGCTACTGACAGAGATACAGTGCCAAAGCCCTCGATTACATTCTGGTGCCATTGACCGACCCAACTGGAAGCCAAATAACAAGTGAACCTGGGAGATGCAACGCATAAGAGTTAGTCTTCTGGGGGCAAAGAGTAGGATAAGAAGAACAAAGAATTAATAACTGACAAATGGAGAATAATCAGCACAGTTCACAAACAAAACATAGATTGCTCTTTTGTCCATAAAGCAAGCCATTTTCTCTAACCTATTTGACAAATAATCCCCAAGTAAAACACTTAATAAAAAGAGTCTACCAGTGGAGATTCCTGGTCTACAGATAGAATTTCATCCACTCATTTCACCTTAGCTTTTTTTCTCTTTAGAATAAGCTCTCAGTAATGAAGTGTTGAAAGAAAAAAATCACTAATTGCTAATTCTATGTTGTAACCACCAGTCCATTTTACTTGTTGGGCAGGTGCCATACAAAGAATGCTGTTTTTGAGAGCATGGCAATTACAGATACTAGAGAAGCCACTAGAAGAATAACTAAAAGAAAATAAATAATGATTACTGGATGTTCAGTGTGGTGGATGTGGCTTTTGCAGTACAAAACCCATTAAGTGATAGTCACATGATTAAACCTTACACATATTTTTTTTTTCCAGATTTACCCCCTACGGGGCAAATTACCAGCACAATTCTGAATAACATTATTGTAGCTATTAGTCTTTGTGTGCATAATTCCCCATCCATGATGTTTATAATTTTCTCCTTTGTGTTTCTTTGAAAAGTGGCACAATTATAATATTTTTATTATACTATGGCTTACACAGATAATTAAACAAATAAATATGCTCCTACACAATTCATTTTAAGTGTTCCCAATCTTTATAAAACTCCCTCATTTTGGAAGAATAAAGACATTTAGAATACATGCAACTTTTGTTTTCTTTTGCGAAGGCATCACCTGGAAGATTAATAGAACTCATCAGCTTAACACATCACCTTAAGAATTCTCTTTCCAATCAGAAATAAAACTAGTACAGAATAATAACAACCTCACAGCTTTTATACTGGAATGGTAAGAACAGTATGTTTTCATTTGGGAGAGATTTAGAAAGATTAAAAATATATTTCTCACAACTTATTAGTGTTATCGAGGCAGTAATTTAGTTAATTTTAAGTGTTTAGCACACTTACTGACTTAAAATCTCAACAACTTGGGTTTTTAACTTATACCATTCTTTAAAGTTGTCAAACCTAGTAAAATGGCTACTCAACTCTGTAAGGAATACCCCTCCCCTCAATCTGGATTTTATTTTCAAAGTAATAGAATTTTAGAGTTACCTGGAAAAAAAGGTTTATTTTGCCAATAAAGAAATAAAGTCTCAGAAATATAAAGTGGCTTTCTAAGGTCTCTCAGCTGGTTACTGCCATAGGCAGAACTATAATGGCAGTTTCCTGCATACTACCACTGTGTTGTTTTTCCCATTTGGCTGCCTCCTCCAAGGGTGCCTAGATTTTCTGTTTCATTAAACATTTTTGAGCCTCTATGCCAAGTACTACTTTAGGTGCCAAGGGCAGGTAGAGGAGTAGGACATGGTGTCTGCTCCTACAGAAGCTAACATTGTAGTAAGGGAGACAGTTAAGTAGATGAATAATTGTCATGTACATTTTGAGAACACAGAGAAGGGAGTGCTTAGCTCTCTCTTAACTCTCCCTGGCTTTGGGGTTTGATTCTTGTCTTCAACTAATACAGTCACTTGTGCCTTTAAACATAGCAAGTCCCTGTCCCTAGCAGTCATGATCCTGGGTTCCTGCACACTATTTCTGTTGGCCTTCTGTGTTTTTCTGCCACTCCCACTGGTCCTTCTTACTGCCCTATTGTCTCACACATGGTTGCTGCTTACCTGCTACTGTTTCTGATTTTGAAAGTTCCAAACCATCTGCAGCTCCAGAAGTGTAAGCCGTTCTCCCGATGAAGAGAGAACACCCATAACAGTTGCTGCTTCTTCATATTACTTTTCCCCAAATTAACTTGTTCTCTGTGTTTCCCCTTTTCCCCAGCCTGTAACACCACTCACTTCTAAACTGGAGAATGGACTTTCAATGACACCAGCTAAGCATTACACATAACTTAATTGACTCACTGCACATGACTGATGACATTCATAAGCATGACATATCCCCACGGGTTTACCAAAGACAAAGTACCCCAAACACATGAGGCATAACTGCCCACCTCATTTCATAAGAAAGACTATAGGAAGAAAAGGAACAAGAGTTTTTAAAAGAAATAAAAACCTCACAACTCTTTATTTAAGGTTACGGAATCAACCTTGAGCAAAGTCTCTTTCTTGAAGTTGGCTTCCTCAGTTAAGAATCAGCTAGTATTTAGGATCAAGTCTAAGGTACCTGAAGGTTTCCTCCTCAGGGTGTTTTCCATCTCAGGATTGTCTCACCTGCCCCATATCCAATAAGAGATTCAAAAGTGACTTCATTTCTTCTCTCTGTCCTTCGTAAGTTTGTTGTCCTGGGCTGATCTTTGGTGACCAAATCATCTTTACAGCTTCTCCAGGAAACTCCCACATTCTCATTTACTAGGGACCACAAGGTGGGCATGGGGAGTAAGCTAGCCTTGATATCCTGGCTCTAAAGAACTACTTCACAGTATCTGCAATGTTTGGCTAGAACCTTAGTCTAGACCCTACCCTCTGTCCTACCACAACAGGCAGATGTCATTTTGGGGCAAGTATCCTATTAACCTCATAGCCCCATACCATGTGGTTTATAGTCCAAATAAAGCTTGAATTGCCTCTTTTAATCAGCAGGGTACTTTCCCGTTAACTCCTAGTATGTGATTAGCATTTGTCCTAAAAATTAACACTGATGCCTATGGAAAATTTTAAACTTTAGTTCTTTCAATTAATTATGGTTGTGTATAGTGATCTTTACTAATGGTCATTGAAAAATCTATCACGACTGTGTCTTATTCATTTGATGTATACTACAGAGGTGTGTGCATTTGAGGGAAAAAGGTAGAATTTTTGCTTAATTTAAGTATTGAATGTAGTGAAAAACAGTTGTGCAATATACACTTTGGAACACTTATTATAAATAATGTGAAAATGGATTTTAAGCCTAAGAGAGAATGTTGTACATTTGAAGTGTCAGATGTTGGGGATTATCTGAGAAAGTTCCTGTCTCTTACTGTGGCTGTTTCAGGTGAGAGAAATTCTAAGATCTGGAGGGCAAGATCAGTGATCTCCTTATTAAAGACTGGATTTAAATCTGTGCTGAATAGGTGATCCATGGCTTCTCATAGTTCTGAGCCCTTTTACATTGAGGATGAGTATCTTAGAAGAAGTCTCATCTGTGCCCTGATTTCATTAAGGTGACCTATAATCTCTGCCGGCATGCTGCTGCTTTCACAGTTCTGTGTGCTTGCTCAAGAAAGCAATGGCTCTTCTGGATGTGCATGAACTCCCTCTGGAGATAATAGAATTTACATGTGTACACAAAAAAATAAACCAGCCTTTTATTTAACTATTACATTAACTTCTCTGATTTTCCCTGAAATAAAATTCTATGATCATTTCCCTCCAGTTCTGTGGCTTTGCACTGCTGGTGTATCTTTGCTTTTTGACTGAGGTCCCCTATGATACTTAAATGGAAAATCAATGTTCGATGACAGATACTTTGTGTTCATTTAATATGTGAATTATATTCCTCTTTGCCTTTTCAATAGATGAATTTTGCCATCCGGAGCATCTTCATTTCCAGTCTAACCCACCAATATTCTCATTTCTTCCTTCATTGGTCTCTTGCCTTCCTGGCAGTAGAAACAGTTTGCAAAGTTGCATTTAGCATTACTCTGTATTTTTAATATCTGCCATGCCATTAGTTAGTATTTTGTTTGTTGTTCTGAATATCTTTTTACTTAAAAATTTTATAAACTTTAAGACCATTTCAAACTCATTGCATTTTTAATTTCATGTTTTTTCTTTGTTTTTCTTCTATAAGTATCTTTTACTATACACATTAGAAAATTTAAATGTAATTGCAATTCTGTAATTTTTCCTTTTGGCATCTGAGTCTACTCAATTCAAAATTTTTGTCTTAAGGTGGGGCAGGAAAGGATATATGCTTGACTTTTTTTTAGAAAAATGACTAATTTATAAGTTATACTTAAGTGGCTTCACGCAGGAGGAACACTGATGGTGTCAGGAGACCTTCTCTCAAATAATAGTTTTGTTGCTAACATGCTTATTTATGCCTTTGGGCAAGTTACACTCGAGTTTGTCTCCTTTTTGGAGTGAATTGGATTTTTGTTCTTTTTAGCTTTATGATTCTATATGAGAAAAATCCTCTTTGGTTTTACTCTAATACATCAATTGAGGATAAGACAGGGGAGAGAAAAAGGAAAGGATTTTTTTTTTAGATACATTAAATTGCAAGTCATATGAATGCTTTGATTAAGATGCTACCTCCCTGAGGGTTGTGTTTGGGTTAAAGTGATAAAATAAACCTCCACAAGCTCTAGTTCTTTTTTTTTTCCCACTTCATCCTCTCTGTTTCCAAGATGAAGGAAATCCATTATATCATTAGAGAAGGTCAGGGGATAAGAGATTAGCAAAAGTCCTTTGCTGCGTATTGGGAATCAGGGGTAACTAAATAATGGCGTATTTCTCCCATTAAAATTGCCTCCATAACCTTCGCCAGAAATAGCATTTAAGACTAGAAGAAAATTAATGCTCAGTAATTTTTGGATCTTTATTTAAATGTGACTTTCAGATATCTCTCCCAAGAGGAGCACTTAAAAAGATCCATCAAAGCAATAGTGCTAATAATCTGCCATGGGACTTGGGCAATAGGTTAAGACACTCACCTCTCATTAATTAGGTGGAGGAGTCAACGTTAGTAGTGTATCTGAGCCTGGTGTTCCTTTTCAGGAGAGTCGTCTATCCAGGAGTGAAATGAGATTGGGATTATCAAGCATCTAGCCGAAAGGAGGAAAAGGGGCAGAAAATGATATATATGTCATAAATTTGAAGAGAGTAAAATTGTTTTTTGTTGATATGCTTAGAAAGGTATTTACAATGAAATCATTTTGGCATTCACCAGAAAGCAAAGAATGACTCTGTATATGTGTGTATATGTCTTAGAAGGAGAAATCTAAGTGGAGATTAGGGATCCATTGCTGAGAGAACACTTAGTCCTAGCAGCAGTTCTGGATTTCTGTTGCCAAGCCTCATGTTACCATTTCACTTTTTGTCTATAATACCCATGAGTCACCAATAAAGTCTTTTATAATTACCTTGCCTGGGTCATCCTCTAAGCACTTCAGGGAGATGCTTTGAGGTATTTGAGCCTATGATATTTGTTGATTCATTCATTTACTGGGGGTATAGTTTTGAAGGGAGAGAACAAATCACGTAGCAAGGAGAACAGCTAAAAACAATAAGACTCTTGTTTTCTAGTATTGAGGAAGTCAGGCCATGTCTTTTCAGGATCAAAATCATTTACCAGAGACATAATTATTTTTAACAGTGAGCTGGAACATGATTTACCCACCATAACCAAACCTAAAAACTTTTTTTGTTTGTTTTTGGCTATTCTCTTTCTGTCAGATGTATAGAAGAATAAATTCTGACTTTGCGGAAACTATCATTCATAGATACTAAAAAATATATAAGGTAGAGTTAAGGGATAAATTCAACAACATTATTTTGAAATATAAATATAAGATTTATAAATAAGTCACCAACAAAACTTTGGACATTAAAGAGAAGTTGTGTAGCTAAGTTAAATAAAAAATAAAACAACCTAAGTTGCATCTCTTTTCTACCCTGTGTTGCTTTGTTCAGAGCCTCCACTCTCCTTCCTGGAATCCCCCAGTCACTGTGTCATCTCTAGAAGTAAGAATGTTGAAGTACACAAAGGGCCTTTGGTTTAGCAGGAAGGAGTGAAGGAACTCATTAAGGTCAATTGGATGTTTTAATGTTCCTTATGTTCTGTAGAGAGATCAGATCAGTGATCTCTAGGGGATAAGAGTAACACAAGTGACATGAGTAACCACAATAAATAACCTCAATTATCTAACCAGGCAGTGTGGCAATGATGATGGAGGTGTCTCTGAGCAAGAAATTGGAGTGTCTGAAGATGTGGTTTCCTATGTCTATTTAAACTGACTTGTGTTCATGCAAAATCAATTCACACTTCTGAAGAACCAAAACTTGTGGTGGTCTGTGATCTTAATTAGCAATCACAGGGCTCTTTCTACCCCTTGTCAAATGTCTAAAATAGTATTGTACTAACTTTGATTTTAAAGTTATTAAGATAGCTTGAAAACACATCATTTCTTTTATACTCCTACAACCAGACTTTTGCCTGTTAGCATTTCTAAACCAAGGCAGAAATAGAACTGAGAATACACAAGAGGGTCACAACCTTACTTGTAGAAGATAAAAAATCTTACCTTTGACCTTGCAAACCCCCCAAAATTTTTTATGTGTCAGGCCAACACTAGAGACTGAGAATCCAAGATGAGTAATTCTTAATAAAATATGTCTTTACATAAAAGACCACAGTGTTGAATTTTCCCTGACCCTGTGCTTCTGGTAAACAATGAAGTTAAAAGGAACTCCCTCACACTTACCTTTTCTGAAAAATGCACTACTGCATAGATTCACTCCCTCCACCCCCACAGATAAACTTAGGTAGGGCTGTAGGGCTCCCAGATACCTCCTTTTGTAACTTCACACAGACTTCATTTCTTTAAGATAGCTTTAAGATAGCTCTGATTCAAACAGGCTTTGTCTAGTATAATGGCAGTGTGACTCACTTCTTTTTCTGACCTTATCCTTTCACCTTTGTATGCCTACTCCCTTAATCATTAAACCTTAGGACATAAGGTTCTGGCCAGTGTCAAATCTGATATCTCCATAGAATAAAGCCTCAGGTCTATGATCATGAAGACAATAAGTGTTTGTTAAACTAAGGATAACATCTTGGCTTTGGGTGTGTTTCAGCCCCAGACCCATTGAGGTAGAACAGCCCCACCACCAGAGAACCAGACAGGATGCTGCCATGGCTGATTCCAGAACCAGGCTTGATGACAAATTACCTCCAGCCCTGTCTAATCAGCACCCATGACCCCAACTCCCTTATTTTCCATGACTAAGGATTCTTCCTCTATAGAATCTATCCCCTCGAGACACCTGGGGAGCCAGACCTTTGAGAGATAGCTCACCTGTATCACCAGGACTTGCAATTCTTTAATAAACCCTCACTTTTTTTTTGCTGCAAAACCTGTGTATATCGCATTGACTTAGGTGTGTACAGGCAGATGAACCCCACTGATAAGGTAACACTTCGTTTACATATGACAGGGCAGACCCAGACCCTCTGTATTCCCTTTCCGAGTCTCATAAATAATTAGTCCGACTGCTAGTCCCCATTAATTAACTAGAACGAAGTGCTTGTTAACCAAATTTGGTATAATTCCCTCCTCCCCACAAGTCCCTAAACTTTGACCAGCTCTCAGCTTGATCCAGCACTAAAACCTTCTCAAGGTCCCCTCCTGGAAAGTTAGAAAATAGGCTGATCTCAGGGTAAAACTTTCTCTGATCTGCTGTCAGATCCTACCATCTTCCATTCCACTTCTCCATGTCTAGTCCTCTATCTAGTCTTGTTGACTCCTCTCTATAGAAGAAAATCATTTTGTCTAACACTTGAGATTTTGTATTTTTTATGGTTACAGCATTCTCCCTGTTGCAGCAGTCCCCCAGTTCCTTTTTCAGTTGTCATCTCTCACTCCTTACAATTATACTTTTGAATAGGTTTTTCCTTACTAAGACCAGAATGTCTTAGTAATTTTTTCCAAAAATTATTTTTGTTTATTTTTATGTATGGTTTGTAAGGGGTACCTCTTTTCTCTATGCTCTAGGGATTCTAATGAGAGAAACTGATATGAAAGTACTTCCTGAGACAAGTGCCAAGGTCTAGTAAATTTTACAGAAGTAAGGTTCCATTTGCAACTATTTTCATTTACCAGCACGAGCCCTGGAGTCTTGCCTTGGAGTAAGTCTAAAATAAAAGAGTTAAGAGAACATGATATATAAATGCAAAGTGGGTTGGCTTATAGACTCAATTACTATATAAACCAAGTACACTTTGTGTTGTTTAGTAATATTTCTGCGTAGAAAAACTAGCACACCCACCAAGCTGAAGTCATTGCGTTTTTAGTCAACATGTTAAATCCTAGTGCTTTGGCTGTTTTAACTACTGGCCTCCTTACTGAGTCCCCAGAGAAACAGAGCTGGAGAATCTAGTTATGCCTGGGGCAAGACTTTGATTACTGCACAGTCAGAAGCAAAATAAACTATCAGTAGATATATGTGAGAACAGATAGATTGGCTTTAGAACAATGAAGAGAAAATTGCAATTAGGCTATTTCTTCCCCCTTTTCAAAGCTGTATTTTGCATTATTTATTTTATATCTTTGTCTATTGGTCTTTTGGTTATCCAATGCTTTCTACATTTTAATAGAATGGTTGTATAAGGGCAAACTTATTTATTACTTTCTTCTCTTAATTTAATGTCAATCATTTTTCATTCAAAAAGAAATGTCCTTCTTTGTAATTGAGAACTTTACTGATCTTTTCTATTCTGCTCTAATATTTTAGTACATACATTTCCTTTTATTTCACTATTTATAAAGTCATTATAAATCAAACCAATTGCTGTGTAACAGGAAATGGTTGACATTTTCTATCTCAAAGACTCATTCATAATTCCCCAATTACATGTAATTTAAATACATAGCATCCAATCTGCAGTGTTTGAAATGGTGCCAAATTCCATCTGCTTTCTTGCATATTGCTATAGTTATTTCTGAGCATAACATGAGAGAGGGCTTCTGAGAAGTCTAACTTGAACACAAACCAATCTCAGTAGAACCTTATTGTTAATCTTGTAATTTTCTGTTCAATAACCTCTTACATAAATGCATAGTTTATTGATTTCCATATCCGGCTGCTAAATGACCTCCATAGCAACCAATCAGCATTTCTTTTCCATTCAGACCAAGAGAAGCTGATACCTTTTTTAACTTTGCTTCAAATTAATAAAAGGTCAATTCTGAAAGAATGTGAACAAAATTTCCTTATGTAAATGCTGGCACAACACTTGAGCTTTATGATGTAATTCCTAGGTTACATCTTGAAATTCTACGCGAAGTTTAAATAATTTATGTTATGCTTTGAGAGGGTAAATTCAAATTTTTCTAAATGTAATATCACTAGTAAACTATTTTTATTTTATGATTTCACCTTTTCAAGATTCCATGTTTTCTCTCCTGCTTATATCATTGATTTCCCAGAGTACTAGTGTAATACATAATGTACGCTTGAATTTTTGAAAATAAGCACACTAAGTTGATTTCAAGTAGACAGAATTTAACATGCCTTTGAAAAATTATAAATATCCTAGTGCTAAAGTCTGCTATCCCACAGATACAACAAATAACTGAAACAAATGGGCTAAAAGTCACTATATATTTTATAATCTCCAACACATTCTGTGTTGGACTCATAGCAAAAGCTCTGTTATTCCTTAAAAAATAGACATGTAGTTGCCTGCAAAAGTGCCCAGATATTTTCTCATTCATTTAAAAATTTTGTTTATTTTGTATCTAATTTTATTAGAATTCTGAAAAAACATTAAATATTGATAGCATTAAATATTGACTTCCTCTATGATTACTTTCATTTTTAGGTGAACTTTCAAATATTGGCCCCTTTAGTTTGGTTTCTTTTATCCTTCTCCTTAGATTAATACCTCCATGATTGAATGGCAGACCATTCAATCCAGCAAGCATATACAATCCACTTGAACTTGCCAGATGACTTCCTGTCTGGTGTTTCTCTAGCAATATCAACCCATGAAGCTCTCGAAACCAGCTCTTTGCTCTAACTCAGGGCAACTTAGAAGGGCTAAGCCAGCTTTAGAGTGCCTGTGGGGTTGACTTAGCCCATTATGTGACTGCATAGGAGCCCTAAATGTCTCTCTGTCCAGTCTTCCTTCCTTCCATTTCATGCACATATTGATTCTGAGAGTATTCCCCATTAAATTTCCTGCAGGTTGATATCTCAGTTTGATTTCTAAGGAAACTGCTCTGAAACAACTTGCTGGATTGAATGGTTTGCCAAATTTTACCTTTGGTACAAAATTGCTAACTGTTTTAAATGAGTCTATGCCCAGGATGGGCAGGATTATTTATTAGAAGTACATCTCAGAAGGCAAGGTGTGTCAACAGGATCCCAGGCATCTGGGAACAGGCTTGTATTGTCAAGACAATACAAAACACAAAATAAAACAGAAACCATATTAGGAAATTTAGATGAAAAAAAAAATTAGATAAAGTCAAATTCTCAAAGCCTGTGGTTAGCACCAAAATATAGTAATCTGGTACTTGATTAGAAGTCTCAGATAGTAGCAGAGTCCTCTTTAGAGTAGAAAAGTCCTATGTTTAAAGTCAGGCTGACTGGGTGGTCTGAAAGATGTCTATCAGATTTGGCTTGGGAATTGGGACATGACTAGTTTTCAGGAAATAGATCATAGATCACATTCTCGTACCCAGTTGCAGAGTGAGGGCTCAAAACTTTGTAAAGAAGAATGTGATTCCTATAACGTCTGCCATCATATTCTTGAACTTCTTTACATTCTCTTGTGTTAAGAAATATATTGGAGTTGACTACTTTATGATGGTTTCCATATTGGTAGGCCAGTGGCCTAGAATAGAAGTTTACAAAATCAAAGATTTGTAATAAATTCTTCTCAAATTCAAATCCTCCAGCCCCACTCACTCCCAGCTCAGTCACAGAAGTATTCCACTAGCACATTCTAACTCCTCCTTCCCTTTAGATCTTCTAAGGTGTTCCTATGTCTTAAACAGGCACTGTAATGTCCTTTCTCAGTTACTTTAACTTGCATGACACTTATTCTTCCTCTTTCTGGGTTAAGGTTCCTTCTAGATCTTTAAGATCAATTTTATTTTACATTTTTCTGGGCTTTGATATTCTCTTCCAATGAATTTCTATAATTTTATTTCTAAATCACTTTCGTCTGTTTAAGACAGTAACTTTGTATCAAAGTTAAAATTTCTTCTGCAAGACCCGAATTTTTCATTCTGGGAAAAGAATTTAAATGTGGGATAGTGGGGTGGGATTTATTTTAATTTAAGGAGCATGTCCAGGGACTTCATTACAGTCTTTTCAGGGTATTAACTTATAGAAAACAAACAAAAGTAAGACACAGATTCATAAAAGGGAGAAGTAGGAGATTTAGCAAAGAGAAAGAGATTTAGAGTATCTTAGGGAAGTAGAAATTGGGAATACTGTTCTGCTTAAAATATTCCTCGGGAAAAATGACAGAATCCATAGAATGAATCTTTATAACAAAATTTCAAGTTCTTTTGTGGGAGAAACATGTAGGCATGGGGCTTCCTAACATCATCTGAATCAAAATCTACTCCATATGTGCATGTGACTGACTCAGACAAGCTATTAGAACTATTGTATTTTAAAAATTTGTCTTACTATCTGATTCATTGTCTACTCTTCTTTAATATTTGTAGGGCACTTATTTCAAATCCTGACTAGCACACAGTATAAACACAATAAATGATAACTATTGCTTTATTTTTGTTATTTTCCTAGGTGAATTTTAAAATTTATCAAATTTGAAGAAAATTCATGGCTGGTACATTCAAATTAATTGCTTATTTAGTACATAAAACAAGGCAAAGCTTACAATCAAGCATGATAAAGGAGAGAAAGTAATGTAGAGAGGAGGCAAGAGAACTAAAGTATTAAATCAAGCTGTTTTCAGAGACTGTAGTATGCTGATCAGCCCTACAGCCAGACCATGAAGAAACCTGCATAACAAAGGAATATTTCTGCTGGAATTGCTATCAAACTATTTACCCACACCATGAAGGGACAGCAGGAAAACAGTCCTTAAGTGACGCTCTACGCAGAATAAAATCATTCATCCCCTATGGATGAAACCATGGGGAACCTATGGATCAAAGGCTGGGAATAGCCAACATGCCTTTCACACGATATATTCATACCTTTCTTACTACCTACTCTTATCCTTTCACACTGTATATCCATACCATCAAGGAAAATGTGTAAACAAAGTCTTTAAACTATAATTCATAGAAAGTAAGGATAATAGATAAACTGAACTCCCCAAATACTCAGGGTCCCATTTAGTGTCTTGTCTCTGTCTTCTCAGTGTCTTTTTCTCAATCCTTCTCAGAGTCTTTTTCTTTGTCCCTCTCACTGTCACTGTCTCTGTCTCTCTCTGTGTTCCTCTGAGTCTCTCTCACTCTCTGCCTGTGAGAAGAGACCATATTCTGTCTATGAAGCATTACCCCTTCCTAATAAACTTTCCTGTTGACTCTAAGTCTGGATTCTTTCTTGTGTTTACCCAAGAACTCTCTCTCTTGGTGCAGGGCTTGAGTGCCTACTCCCCTCCCCCCCAAAAAAAATTGGGGGAATCTGTTCTGTCCTGCATCAAAAGGAGAGATGAAACTATGAAATAACTGGATTGGACACAAACAATGTAGAAAATAGAGACAAATAAAACTAAATTTAGAATTTTTTTTTGAGAAAATCAATATTATAACATGTAGCTTTCCCCATACTCAAAAGTCTCAAAAGGGTATCTAAAGAATCTGTGTGAAGAGTTTTTGAGTGCTGTCAATCTTACCTGGTCCTTAAATCTTTAGTTCCACATGATTATGGTAGGCATGTGGGGTGTCGTGGAGAGGTAGGGGAGAGATTTTGAGTAGCATGATATACTGTTAACTTTTCTTTTCAGAATTCCTTTGACAAATTAACATTCACATATCAACCAACTCTTTTGGACAAAACACATTGGCATTGTAGTGCAAATGGAACAGAGGTGAATGACTCAGCCTTGATGGAGCCATGGGAGAGACATTTTATAACTGACCATGGGTACCAGCTCCTCATTTTTTTTCCTTTTGGTTCTGATCCAACATAATCCATTAGACTGTCACAATTCACACTTGCTTGTTATTTATTTAGTAAGCTCTACTGAGTCCTTTAAGACTTGTGGGCAAAGCTCCTTGACTTGAAAGACTGCACTGCTAAGGGCAGAAGTGTTAATATAGATTTTGGCCCCTCAACCAGGAAAGCACTTAAAGAGACGCAGCCACTAAATGGTTCAATTAGTCTAACCTCCCACCTGCCCTTCTTAAGAGAAGAGATTCCTCTGCCACAGCAGTAGCCCAAGACCATTCTCTTTGTCTGCACTCTGCTCAGAGAGGAGTTGTTTTTTCCAGTTGAAAGCTTTTGTAGGACAGATCTAAGGGTACAAGAAAGAAAAAGGGGTTGCTGATGACCTGAGGCCAATGCCTCATGAAATGACTTGAACTATTGCATCATCTGATTATACACTACTGGATTATAAACTGTTAAAAAACACAACCATAAAACTAGCATGGTGTACTTGTGATATGATAGCTTTCATGATAAGAATTGGGCTTACTCACAGATTGTGGATTTGCAGTCCTTTCCACTTACACAGTAATTTCCAGGCAGTTTAAAACCACTTCTAGACTGCCCTCTCTACTTGAATCTACTGCTGAGTCTAAAAGCCTTCTTGATTCCCCTGTGTTTTTTTACAGATTCTTTTTCCATTTGAAGAATCAATACTAAATGCAGGCATAGACAGACAGCACTTTATACTTTGTATTTAGAACAATAGGAGGTTGTCGTTTTTTCAGTATTTTTTCAGGTGGCAGAAAATTGTAAGTCAAACTTGTAGATTAAAAAAAATTTTCAATTACAGAGATTATGATACACCAGTTTTTAACTAAATAAACTTAGGTAGACACAGAAAGCCTTGATAAAAATGTAAAAACCATTTTTAAATGAACAAGCATTGTTAGAATTATAAAACTGAGGAAATTATTTTGTTATAAAGTTACTTCGAAACTTTTAAAGAAACCTAGAAGCAAAAGGTACTTGAAAAGCAACACTATGAGATGACATCTCCAAAATTTCTTGTTGAAAAGAAGAGTGGGAATATTGATTTACCTTCTTTTAAAGTTTTATATTTGGGGCACACTTTGGGAAATTCGCTAGTTCATACACAAGACACTGATAAGCTTATAAAATGATTTTTTTTTATGCTCTCAATTCAAACAATATTTATCTCTGCTTTCTATAACCTGTCACTCAGCAAGGCACTGGGAACACAAATGATCTCATTAAAATACTCCTTTCAAAATATTTTCCTTGAATAGACATTGGAAGAGGTTTCTAGCTAAATTGAATAAAGGAAGAGAGTAACAAAACATTGAACATGGAAATGCCATGTTGTAGTTTTAATTCCGGAATAATACACCCATCAGATGTCAATAAAATCTTCTTTCTGCATGTTTCAAAATCATGACTACATATTAAGTATATCCTAATTGAGAAATTATACTTTAAAAAATAATCATCTAGTTTCTGTTCTTGCACCAATATGGGGAGAAAATTTTAAGATTGAAAAGAATCAGACAAATATGTGGTAACAGAAAGAAATCTAACTATGGGAGGTGGACACACATGTAAACATGCCTTACTGTTAAAGTGTACAGCTGAAACTTATTGGATTTCATTAACTAATGTCACCATAAAAAAATAATTAATAAAAATAAACAGCCAAAACAATACCCGATGGGGCGGGGAGAGGGGACGGAAAAGGATCAGAAACTGTATGCTTTATTCCACTATGTGACTCTGTACATATTCCTCTAACAAAATGGTCTAAAAATGGTTACAGATTCAAGAAAGGGGAAGAAGGGAAACTAGCATCTTATAAACTCATGTATTAGGTTATATGTGAAGTCTTTTCAATATTTTTTATTACTTAAATCTTTTTACAATAACCAAGTAAATAAGGTGTTGCAGTCCTCATTTTGCACATGAGGGCACTAAGGCTCAGAGACAGGTAATCTGCTCCTGATCCCATACTTAGTAAGAGATGAAGCAGAACTTTGATATTAAATACTTCCTTGGATCCAAAATACATTTTTGAGAAACAACCTGTGATATGTTCATTATTGGATGCCCAACTAGGAGGATAAAGTATCATTGTTCAGTAAGTACACTTTTATTTATATTGCAACTTATTTCATAAATTCAACTTAAAAAAATAGTGCTCACCTAATAAGTGCCTTGATATTGCTTGAGAATCACATTGACCAATTTGCTTCATTTAATCATTTTATGTTTCCTTTACCGTTGACCTTTCAAGGCTCTCTAGATAACTTGGATAACACTTCACAAAGATTTAGTTTTTTTTTTTGTTTGTTTGTTTCCCAAATTGCTTTATGGGTAAAAAAAAAAAAAGTATTCTCATTCAAGAAAGATCAGATGACATCTTAGCAGAAGATTCTACCTTTAAGTATTAAGTATTGCCCATCTTGCCTAAATAATCAGTTCTGGAATTGCTGACTTACACTAACTTATAGAAACATTTATTTCTAAAATCTCAATGAACTGATTTTCTTTCCCATGCAATATGAATAATTTCTCCTAACTTAAACCTATGTCCCATAACTAAGGTGGAAACCATTTTACTTTAACTGTATTATCAGGCATTAAAAAATCAAAATGGAAAATAATTAATAATAATAATAATAACTAATCCCACCATTGTTACTGTTGCTGCTACTACAACAGACACACTTCAGAGGACTCTACCTGCCTTATCTCGTATCTTCACAACACCTCTACAGAGAAAGTACTGTTAGGATACTTTTTTATATATGATAAATGAATCAAAGCCTCAGAGGGTTTGAAAAATTTGCCTCAGATAAGTGAGGCATAATTGCCTACCTGTCTATATAAAACCTCTCTCAAGAAAATTAACCAGGGGAACCTTGTTGATGATTATTTCAGCTCCACATAGATCTTTTTATGCTGAAATACCCCTTTTATTGTATATTCTCTGTAGTGTATTTAAGTGGTAGAGATAATTCTTACTTACAGGCCTCTCCTAATTGTATTAATTTTTACATAAAATCTTAGCAAAACCTATAGTTACATTTCATTTACCCTTGAGGTATGACCCTGACAGTGAGTTTGTGGCATTTACACTAAAACAGTATTTTTTTTTAAAAAATAGGAAGCAGTACTTTTTAAAAAAAATAATGTAATCATATTTTTATCATCTTGGAAAGTGGAAAAAAGAATGTTACTTAAAATGTACATATTTCTACCCTTCGTTTCTGTCAGTTTTAGTTGCAAAATAATCTGTAATTTTGCATTTGGCTTTTTCAAATATATTATATCAAAAAATCAATTTATTACTAAATCCTCTATGTTTTATCTCCTAAATATCTTCTGCCTCTAGTCATTTCTCTCCATCTTTTTTACTATCCTTCTAATCCAAGCAACTAGTTTCTCTTTTCTGGACTTTAACAATATCTTCCTAACAAGATATTGTTACTCAGCAAGACACTGGGAACACAAATGATCTCATTAAAATACTCCTTTCGAAATGTTTTTCTTGAATAGACATTGGAAGAGATTTCCAGCTAAATTGAATTAAGGAACAGAGTAACAAAACATTGAACTTGGAAATGCCATATTGTAGTTTTTAATTTCAGATTAATATACCCATCAGATATCAATAAAATGGGCAATACTTGATACTTAAAAGGTAGAATATTCTGCTAAGATGTCATCTGATCTTTCTTGAATGAGAATACTTTTTGTTTGTTTGTTTGTTTAACCTATAAAGCAATTTGGGAAACAAACAAAAACACTAAATCCATACGAAGTGTTTACATTTTGGTCTACCTCTATTCTCAAGTGTTCTCAAAAATATGATTCTAATCACATTATCATTCTTAAAACCTTTCAAAAGCTTTTTATTGATCTTTGAAATAAAGTCCCATCTTCTGCAGAGTGGTTCTTACCTGCTCCTCCAGCCTTCTCTTGGACTAAATTCTACTCTTTTCTCTGAATTTCAGTCATATTGATTGTATAAGTTTGTGCAGGGTGCCATAATAAAATACCACATACTGCTTGGCTTAAACAGCAGAGATTTATTTCTCACAGCTCCAGAGGCTAGCAAGTGTGAGATCAAGATTTGGTAGGGAGTAGATGAGGAGTTTGCTATTCCAAAGTATGCCTTTTGGGATATTTATTATTTTAAGCTGGTTATTTTTAAGAAACAAAGATGCAGAAAGAACCTTTGAATTCCCCGCAACTGCCTAAAAGAATTTAGATAGAGAGCCTGTTCCAGAAAGGGAGATAGCCTCATAGTTTAATATAAACTATGTGATAGACAGGGAGGAATCTAGCAAGGCCCTCTCTGTGTCCCTTTGTTAAAAAATGGCCTAGTATTTATCAAACATTCTCTTTTCTATCTCCATATGAATTGCCTTCCTGCCTTTAAAATTCCAAGCCACTCCCCTCCCCTCTCTCCTTAGTTCAAGATGGCATGTAAGCCTTAACTGCTCAATCTGTCTTTGGGTCCCACATTCTTATGGATTCCCCATGTGTACATATGTAATAAATTTGGTTGTTTTTCTCCTGTTAATCTGTCTCATGTAAATTTGATTATTAATCCAGCCAGAAGAATTTAGAAAGGTAAGAGGAAAATTATTTTTTTACTCCCCTGTAGTTTTGGTGAGCCAGCCAGGAGACTTTACTGGTCAGAATACTTTTGGCTTTGAGACTGCTGTGGGTGAAGGGCTTCTGAGACAGGCTGGCAAAGTTGAGTTCTTATCATGTCAGCACCCCACAGATCTTTGTGGAATTTGGTGGAAGTGAAAGTGAATTAAGAAAAATGGGAGAAAATTTTGTTTTTCCTCCACGTTAGTAGAGTCTGGTTTCTGATAAGAGCTCTCTTTCTGGCTTAAAAAATAGCCCCCTTCTTGCTGTGTAGTCACAAAATGGAGGAGAGAAATTGAGAGAGAAAGAGTAATCTCTGCTGTCTTTTCCTACAAGGACACAAAGCCTATTGAATTAGAGCCCTGCCCTTATGACTTCCTTAAACCTTAATTACCTTCTAAAGGCCCTATCTCCAATTACAATCTAATTGGGGACTGGGGCTTCTTTATGTGAATTTGGGAGAAAACAACTCAGTGCATAGCATTCTTTGAGTCCTTAACATTCACCATATTTTAGTCACAGGAACTTTGCACATGCTTCCTTTCTGCTGAAATATTCTACCCCCCTCTTTATATCAAATTAACACATTATTCTTTAGAACTTAAGACAATTTTTATTTGCTCATGTAAGTCTTCCTTTATTTTTCTTTTTGATCAAATTCCTTTCCTAAACTTTCACAGCACATGGAGTTCTCCAGTACATATTCCAGCTTTATAGCATTTACATATATTTATGGGATTGTTTGGTTAATGGCCTTTTCCACTAGATAATAAGCTCCATGAGGGCAAGAATGGTGTCACTCTTCATCACTGTAGTCACAATGCCTGCTACACTTCACTTCCTGATACATATTATGTGGTTCAAAGATTTATTGAAGAAATAATTATAAGTTTACATTTTGCTTTATTTATGTAACTATTATGGGTAATGACTACATAATTTTCCACCAAGGGGTTTAATCATAACCTTTTTTTCTATTTTTGTATAAGTTGACTGATTCCCTCTCCATCTGTTCCCTCCTTCCTTCCTTCCTTCCTTCTTTCCTTCCTTCCTTCCTTCCTTCCTTCCTTCCTTCCTTCCTTCCTTCCTTCCTTCCTTCCTTCCTTTCTTCCTTTCTTCCTTTCTTCCTTTCTTCTTCTCCTCCTTCCAAGCTATTATAACTTACATGTAATAGTTTAATGTGTGCATTCTTTTTCATATTGTATAATATTTCCTTTCAATAGAGTCTTAAAAATTAACTAAACTGAGTTTTTTTTAGCTAATTGTGCTATTTTTATATTTTTGAACTCTTAAAAACTCTGAGTTTTTCTCAACAATATATATATTCTCTTTATACAATAAATACTTCAATCCTTTGTAGATCTGTTTTTGAGGTACTTAGTCTGTTTGGGAAAGGACAGTTTTAAAACCTAAATAAGTTTTACATTTTTAAGTAGTCAAATCAATTGATCTTTTAAATTGCAACTACTTTTATTACTTCTAAACTTAGAACATTACCCCACTTTTAAAAAACTTTGCTAAATATTCAATGCTACCTTTTAAAATTTCTTACTTTAAAATTTTATTAAACTTTACAGGAGTAGAGAGAATAGTACAATGAAACTTTATTTATCCATCACCCAGATTTAATAATTATCAAGATTTTTTCCATTGCTCGGATTATCCTTTTGATTTTTTCCCTTCCTAAACTATTTTAAAGCAAATCCAAAATATCTCGTCAATTAGCCTAGCATAACTTTGTTTTGAAATTTTAAAACATGTGGACATTTTCTTATAACTACAATGCCATTACCAACATAACTTAGTGGCTTAAAACAACAGAATTTTTTTTTCTCACAGTTCTGGAGGCCAGAAGTTCAAAATTATGGTAATAACAAGACCTCACAACCCCTGAAGGCTTGAAGAGAAGATCTTTCCTTGCCTCTTCCAGTTCCTGGTGGCTCTTGACATTTGCTGGTTTGTGGCCTTGTAACTCTGATCTCTGCCTCTGTTTTTACAAGACCTTCCTTGTACGTTTCTATGTCTTCTCTTCTTATAAGGACATTTGTCATGGGAGTTAGGTCCCATACCAAATCCAGAATAATTGATTCATCTGATGAGCCTTAAATAATTACATCTGCAAAGACCTTATTTCCAAAAAAGATTTCATCCTGAGATTCCAAGTGGACATAAGTTTTTGGGAGAAAGTATTCAATTCACTTTGAATACATCACCATATTATCATATATCAAATTATTATATGTTATAATAATGATAAGGTTTATCATTGTTAGTTTAATAGTTTAACATCCAATAGAACTAGTCTCTTCACATTCCTCTTTTTTCTGGAGCTTTCTTACCGTTTTTACTTGGGCTATTACTTCATATTAACTTTATAATGATTTGTCTATGTCTAGAAAGTAGTCCTGCTGGTAATTTTATGAAAATAATTTTAAATGTATAAATTAACTTGAGAGCAATTGGACATCCTATTCTTTTGCTATAAAGTTTTTCATTTGTTGATATTTTATTCATATATATATATATTTTAATTTGTTGAGAATGCTAATAAACATCCAATTTTCCTTATCAGTAATTGGAATTTTTTTTTGTATGTTTATAGAAATACTTTTCTTATTTTCAAGTCCAATAATTTCACTGAGTTTGGGCTCAGTGTTGCCCATTTGGGGTCTATTCTCACAGGTATACATTATGTCTTTTCTATATATAGTCTTTTATTTCAGGATTTATTGCTCTAGTAGCTCTTTGAACATTACACACACTAGCATTATTATCTTGACAACCAAAGATACATGGAAAACACAGAAGTGAAATACTAGTTTTAAAAAATCAGCTCATCTCTTCATTCCACAAAGCTAGTTACAGAAATGTTAAGATGAGTCTGGTAGTCAGTATCACGTAGTATTAAAGTATAGACTTGAGTTACACTGCCTGAATTTAAATTCTAGTCTTGCTGCTTTATTAGCTGTGCAGTCTTGGGGAAGTTTCTTAACTCTTCTTTGCTTCAATTTTGTCATTTATAAAATGAATATAATAATTCAAGTGTCTTAGTATTTTTCTGAAATTAAATGAGATAATCTACATATATGCTTAACTATTAATCAAATCAGTTCAGATTTTAATGAACTCTGTGAACTATAGTCATCAGTTAATTTCAGCCTTCCATATTTTTGTGTTATCAAAAAATTCCTTTGTGTATGGAATGTGGTATAGAATAGAGGAAAGTAAATGTACCAAGATAGAGAAAATATGACTTCCACTTCTGGATTTACTATGTGCTTGAATCCACCTACTGATTATTTGTTGGACGGGCACTGTATTTGCACAGAGCTCTCTTTGTTTCACTTTTCCCAGGAGTCTATCTTATCCTCTTGATTTGGCTGCCTTGTTCTAAAGAATCAGGCTAATTTTTACTTCCTTCTCTGGCTAAACCCCTTCTAGTATACCTTTGGAACCCCCAGAACATACCTATTAACTTCTAGTTTAATTCTTATTATATTCTCTGACTATTTGCTGATTATATACATGACTGTTTCCCCTAGAAGCAATTTAAGGGCAGGGAGTGTGTTTTTCAACTAGTTTCTATAATGCCTAACAGTTTGTGAACAATATATTTTTGCTAAACTTATATTCTGTAAAGAAAAATTGTAAGGGTGAAATGGAAAAATATAAGTTTTCCTGGAACCCCATTAATGATAAAGTGTTTAACAATTATAAATGATAAAACCCAGCTTCAGAGATTTGAATTGAAAAAATTTTGTTATTATGTCATGTAAATAGAAGAATCAAGGACATCCACTTCATTTTAATATGCCTTTCAAACCAAACAACATTACTAGTATATTAAATAGCTTTAAAAAGATCTGAGTCACCTTCTTAAGAGGCAGGCACATCTCTAAGTTTTGGTTTATCATATTTTATTTTTGTTTGAGGAGCAAACAATAAGCTGTTCATTTTACCTTCTTCTGTGTTATGTATAAACACTCCAGAAAGCCTATAGCTTATGTTTGAGCTCCTAGTGCTGTCCAATTATAAACGCAGTTATAAATATCTCTGCCCTGTTAATAAAATGCAGTACCACTTCTTCTATTAATGTAGAGTATAAACTTTCTATTAGAAATCTTATGCTTAAGTTAAAAAGAAAAATTTTAAAGCATTGTGTGGATAAAGGTTAAAAATTGTACAGATGAAACATATTTGGAAAATATTAGTGTCAGTAATGTCAAATTTATCATTAGCATCGTCTGCATCCCATTTGGATATTTTGTCCATCTCTAACACATCTATAATCATCATTGTAATGATGTTCTAGCAGATTGGAGAGATGAATCTTAGAGAACAGGTAGGGGACTGTAATAGTATAAATTACCTCAGCTCTTACAATGGCTCTCTATTCCTTAATGAATAAAGCCTAGCTTATTTAAGAATTCAAGGATTATTTATACACTTTGAAAATTTTCTGGCTATATTATTTCTCCAAGATTCTGCTCTCAGATCCCAATATCTATTAAATGTTTATCTATTCTTTAAGATACAGTTCTATGATTCTCCCCCTTTGCTTCTGGCTTATAATTTTCTATTGTGTAGTTATTTCTGCATTATTTCCTCCACATTATTTCCTGTGTGACGATTGTTATTCATTCATTTATTCATTTATGAAATCCATATTTATTGGTGTTCCTTTATGCAATTCACAGTGCTTGGCACTGGACATTCAACTGGTAAGCAGAAATACATGGTCCCTGACAATCAAAGTATTCTAGGAAGGCAATGAGCAGTCAATAGCAGTTAGGTTTTCCTTCATTTCTGGTATTACACCAGACATGCAGAAAATTTTACTCTTCATCACCTCCCTACCTCTACCCTAACTTCTTAAAGATCCTGCATTTGCCCTCTTTTTAAAAAGTTTATATCCAGAACAACTGCTAAGTAAGCAGTGGACCAGGTGACCCTGTAATGTAGTCACTGGACTAGATAGAGATATAGTCTTCATGAAAACTAGGACAACAGAATTCCCTTTCCAGGATCTTGGAATATGAACTCTGAATTATTTTAGTCTTTGTTGGTACTTAAATTACAAGATGATAAAAAGCAGGGCACCTATGTAGCTAGTTTCTACTATGTTAATTAGAAAAAATGTCACTGTTGAAAAAGTAAGGCTAACACAGACTTGCAGAAAGAAATAGAACGTTAAAGAAAGTAATTTTTGTTCCCAACTGATTTCATTTGGGGGGGGGGGCTTGGCTACATTTCTAGTATTTTTCTGATACATTTTCTGATCTGCTTAAATTAAGCAAGTTTGTGTGCCTTGCTACCAAATGGTAACTTGACAAATCTATCAGACAGTGAGGTTGTAAGTAATAGATCTTTGGGGAAAAAAGGTGGAACATTGAAGACAATGAAAATTCCTTCATTTGAAGCAGAGAAATGGTCTTACTTATGAATGGTAAAACACTTAATAAACTATCTTCTGTATTTTCTTGGTACACATTACTACTAGACTTACAGGAAAGGCAATGCGCCAGCCTGAAGGAGAAGAAGGATATAACTTTGCAAATGTGAAATTTCTTATGAAAAGCTCTATCTGCCTGTAAGCCATCTTAAATTCTAAAATTTGTAAAACCCAGAGCAAGAAATCAGTTAAATGCTATATTGAATTGCAGCTGTTGAATTCTCTGCCTTGTTGCGCATTTGTGACAAAACTACAGTTTCACAAAAGCATGGTTATGATTTTTGGAATAATATGAGGGAGAAGCTGGAGGTGAAGGAGGACCTTAATTTTACTAAGTTTTACCATGTTTTTCTTGTGGGCATGTCATACTAAATAAACTTGATATGAATGTGACGTTGGATATGGGGCAAAGTAGAAGAAAGAGACAAATAACCTTTAGGTCTGTGGCCTAAGCATCTGGGTACATATGATGCAATAATTGAAATTGAGCAGATTTGAGGAACAAATATCAAGAACTGAATTTAGTTATTCGAGACTTAGGATACCTGTTAACAATCCAAGTATAAAGTTTGAAGAGGCAACTGGTTTTATGGGTTTAGAGCTCATGGATGTATTTGGGTACAGAAATAAATTTTTGAGTTATCAGTAGAGAGATAATATTTAAAGCCAAGAGGAGGACTGGATAAGTGAGTGAGTGTTTAGGTGAGTGAATAAGGAATAAGGAAGACTAAAATTTTGCTCTTGGTTATTAAAGTGTTTTTAGTTATGAAGAAAAAGAAGCCAACAAAGAACACTGGTAAGTATCATACAGTCAGAGAAAACTAGGGAAAAATGTATTTCAAGATGTGAGTGGTCAACCATGTCATGTTTTACTAAGAAGAAGAGTAAGAAAACAATTAAACCAACCATATGATTTGGCAAGATGGATGCTATAAGTAACCTGAATAAAGAGCCCTAAGCCTGACTTGAGTGGTCTTTAGAAACAAATAGGAGGAGAGAAATGGAGATAGTAATTATAGACAAAGGAATCTTTTGAGGAATTCCGTGCTGAACAGTTATGAAGAAATATGGAGAAAAATCAGAGGTTCTTATTTCTTATTTTTTAAATAGAATAAAAAAGTAAATTTATATGCTGATGAAAATGATCCAGGAAGGAGAGGGGAACTGATGTTGCTGGAAATACAGGAGAATAATGGCAGAAGTGAAGACCTTGGGTAGGCAAGAAGGGATAGGATCTAGGATAATAGAAATTATGAGTTACATATGCAATCTAAAGTTTTTTAGTAGTCACGTTAAAGGCATAAAAGAAAATAACTAAATTTAACTTAAACAATATATTTATATAATCCCAAATATCAAAATATTATTTCTACATGTATTAATATAAAGTCATTAAAATGTTTTTTTTTCTTTTTATCACATTAAGTCTGAAATTTGATGTGCATTTTGTACTTAGAGCACAGATTTATTTGAATTCATCACATATTGAGTGCTCAATAGTCACATAAAACTAGTGGTTACACTATTAGACAGTGCAGATATAGAGCACAGTTAGAAGGTTTGGCATGAGATAAATGTATGGAAGTTTCATCCATTATAACAACAAGAAAAATTGAAATATATATCTATATATTACAATAGCTATGTTTGGTAGTGGGAATTTGAGGTAGTTCTCATCTGATTGTATATGTTTTTAAACAATGTATATGTTTTTAAACAAAGTGTTAGACTTTTAAGAGCAGAAAACAAGGAATTGTAAAATGGCCATTTTGGAGACTTGAAAAAGGAGTTGATTAGATTCTTTAGCTCCAGAGTATTGGAAATGAGTAAAGTCCTAGTTCGAGATTTAACTTAGCCACAGAAGCCTAAGAGAAGTGGCCGAATTTGACTGTCACTTTATAGAATGGCATGTCATGGAGAAGTAGAACCTAATAGATATCAAATATTTCCTTGTGATGAGTGGAGACCTGTGAGCAAAATTTACTGTCATAGGAAAAAAAATCCAACTATGATGAATAGAGGCCGGTGCTTGAACTCAAGTCACTATAACTTCTCTATTTATCCCCTGGGTCTAGTATGAGGCATAATAGAACCAATTGGAAGAGGATGACAATTTTTCACTATGTGAACAGAAAAGTGGAAGAACCTTTTTTGAAGAAAGAGTGAATGAAGCATGTGTAGAAAGACGCAGAGAGGAGAGACCAAAACCCCAAAGAGATTTGAGAGAATAATTTTGCTTTCAGTTAGTGATTCTAATCCCTTTACAAGTTCAGTACTTTTCTTGGTTTTGGGTTCCAAGACATAGCCCCTATTCTGCTACTAAATAAATCACTCTCCTTTCATTATCCTAGTTTAGTGATTTTTATGATTTTCAGCCATGCCTCCCTCATATGTAGAGATAATGAGGTCCTGAGTTTAACGTGGATTTAGTGGGTCAGTAGTAAAGAATTACATCACAAGGGGCTGACTGAGGAGAAAGGCCTGATATGTGGTCATGGAGCAGAGAGAATTCATAATGCCTATCAGTTCATCTTATTTTAAAATATATTTATTTATTGACCCAATTTATACATCACCATTTAGAAAAAAATACCAAAGGCAAAATAAGAAAAATAAAACCACCTATAACTCATTTACTGAATTGAATGCAGGCATATCTCTGGTCATCATAGCTTCTTTTTCATCAATATTAAAGAAGAGAGTTTCAATTAACATAGAAATACATTTTGTAAAGAACTCTCTGCATTTTCCTTGCTCCTTAATTCTTTTGACCTTATTATTTCATTTCTGTAGGGAATTGTTGTTTAGCCTTTGTTCCCTGAACTTTCTTCATTGCAGTTCTTTCAATACCATGGAAAGGCAGGCATGCTCTTGAAATCTCAGTGAGAAATTCCACTTGGGCTCTTGCTAGATCCTGCATAGAAATAGAGCTGATGCTGGCTGGGAGATTTCTAGGCTAATAGCATCTTCAATTTCTTCAGCATTGAGCAATGCTTCCTTGGAAACTCCTGTAACGCCTCAGCTTAGAGATAGTCTCTGGAACTGGAGTCCAGCTCAATAGAGCTGCCACTGTAATAATAACAACCAAAACAGAATCTTGGAAAAGAATAAAGAAAGCTTTGTAGCATTTACACAGGGTTTCTGCAAAGGCTCTTCTTCTGAGTGAAGTAATTAGTCTGGAGTATTACCTGTCAACAAAACAGCATCCCAAGAAGCTGGAGTTAAATACCGGAGAGTTTTGAAAACTGAACGAGACCATCTCAATTTCAAGGTCTTTGCTTTTGGCAGCTCCCATAGTTATGTAGTGGAAGAAGAAATTTCCCTTGGACTTAGCAGTGTGAGAAGGATGGACTGTGAGAGCCTTTCTGAATAAGTCAATTTTCTACTACTGCATTAATGCAAGCTATTCACCAGCCCAAAGAGGTATTCAATTTTGTTTTTACTCTGTTGAAAATTCTCTCGCTCACAGTGAGTCTGTAGAGGAGCAGTAACACTGTGAATCTGCTTCTCAACTTGAGGAAACCTTGTTGAATATGTAATGGGTGGCTGGGATGGGTTTTTGCAGAAGCCACATGCATCCAATACAAAGCCAGGCATGTTTTCCTCATCTACCTCTTTCATCAGCTAGCTTTCTTACTTTGTCAAATATGTCTGCACATATGTCCAAATAGTACAGTTTACCTTAAATCATCCACATTTAGTAGACTGACCTATGTGCAGATGATAGTTTGTGGTGTGAATAGGGAATTTTCTTTCTTATTACAAGTGTATTCCCTACTCCTTTAACAAATACAATATATCTGTAGTTTATTAAGCATCTGTGTATTTATTATATTGTATACTAGAAAGTTTCATGAGGTCAGGAACCATCTCTACTTGTTGACTCCTGAACCACCAGTACTTGTGACAGTAGTTGGCGCACAAAAGTGTTTATTGAATGAACATATTATTTGCACTCACATATTAAAACATCCTTGCATCATTAGATATTACTGTTTACATTTTGTAAAAGGAGAAACAAAGACTCAGATAAGTTATCACTCAGAAGTCACATAATGAATGAATAAGAAAGAACTGGGACCCAAACCCAGGTTTGTTCCTCTCTATCCTTCTATCCTACCCCACCATGCTTCCTCAAATAGAGCTTCAATGTGAAAGTCAACCTTTTTTTTTCTGACAGGTTTAATGTTAGTTCCATGCTTCATTGCCTTGGAGGGAGCTGAGCTCAATTTCTTTGCCATTCAAAAGTTAGAGTAAGACATTTGCCAATTTTTCTCTATTTACTTAGGCAAAGGCAGTTTTAAGTTAATATGTTAACTCATTTGTTTAGGTTCAAGGTCCCTTTAGAAACTTAGTCAACTATTCTCTTCTTCCATTTTTCTCCAGTAAACCTGTCCTATTACTCTATCCACCATATCCTGCTTTAAATACCCACTTTCTAGGTGGCTACAAGGGTGGGAGACCTCCATACAGTTTCATAATGGTAACAGAATTTGGTTGACAGTCCCTTGTGGAAGATTACCTGAAAAATTCCCACTTTTTAATAAGCAAAAATTGGTCTGATTTAGCTTCTTTATTCATTTTAATTTCATAGAATCCTTTCCATGAAAAGTAACAGGAAAATGTACCAAGATGCTTAGATATCAGAGCCCCGCTTCCATCCAGTTACTACCCTCATTTTTCCCTGTTGAATGCCTACATTGCCTGACTTTTAATTCTGTTTCACTTCAACTCATTCAGATTTCTCCAATATTCCTTATTTGTATCCTTCTTTCTCAGTTCCACCTTAAACTTTTTTCCTATTTAGAAAAAAAAAGTGCAGCTTGCTGCCAGCATTCATTTAACTCATTTAGCGTCACACGTAGGAATGCTACATTTTCTAGAATTTGACATTTTCAGCGATCGAACTACTGAAAACAGAATGCTATAAATAGAATGATGTCATTTGTTTCTAAAGACTATCGATATACTAGAGCAATGCAAAAATGATAATGAAAGCAAGATATTTCATGGCAAACTTTCAGGGTAAAGTTAGGACTATAATCTGCCAGTTATCTTGGGGTAAACATTGCAGCAGCAAGTACCACTGGCTTAGTATTCTCAGGGCAAACTGGAAATGTGTTAATTCATGTTAATTAGTTTTTAATTTGTTCATTTTTGCTACCCTCCCTTCCCTCCACTTTCTGGGATTTTTCTGCTCCTATAAAAGGCACATTTAGTTCCCTTTTCTTATATTTACACACACACACACACACACACACACACACACACACACATTGCTTGGAGAACACTCAGTAGAAAGAAAAGATGGCTGGTTATTTCTCAATAACACTAAAAAATAACACCAATCACACACACACACACACACACACACATACACACACACGTTTCATGTGGCAAAGAGATATGCAAGCATGTATCTATGGTTTATTTTTTAGTTGTCTTATTTTTCTTATATTCCCAGTTTTGGCTACTACACCACCCATCATTAGGCAATTTTTAAATAATGCTTTCATCTCTCTCATTCATTTCTCCCGTGACACCATGGACTATCGAAAGTGAATAAATCATGTTAAAAGCATTAAAATTCTGCTGTATTTTATTTTCCCAAGAACTAGGAAGAAAACTGCTTGCTGTTCTGGTATTTTCATTAAGGTGAACACACCAAACTGAGAGATAAACATTAATGCCAATAGTCTAGTTCCTATATGTATGATGACATGTTCTGATTTTTATCTCACTTTTTCAGATACCACTTTTTTTGGAAAAGAGGTGGTAAGGGTGCTGAGACTTGAAGGGCTGTAACAATTAAATAACTAATTTTTTCATTTGGTGAGCTGCATGAATATCAGTGCTTCTCACATTTGGCACAATGAATATTGTTGGATAGCAACCTAAATACATTCAGCTATTGGGTATTAGCTATGTCTCCTCAGGAATACCAGTAGCTGCAATTTGGAACAAAAATCTTTAACTTGGAGTACATCGGATTATTCTGATAGAAAACCCACTAGATGGGGATTGACATAGTCATTAACAGGGATCCAAAGTCTTTTTGAGAAGAGCTTTAGGATATCTCAAACTTCTCAGGTCCTTTCTTCTACTTGTTCCATGTGCCAGTATGAAGGAGTATTTCCATCAGTTAAGTGCAGGTAGACATTCTCTTTATCTCTCATTTGGTGCTTATCATATATTGCTTTATATACTTATATATTATGGGACATAAATGTACTATATTTGAAATAAAACAATACAATTCCTAATTATCTCTATCCAGGTATACACACTATTCATCTTCAATTTTTAATGATGATAGCCCTCAGTTTCTTCTTATTTTAAATCTGAGCTTCAGCTGTGTCTTGTTACTTCTAGCTTATATACTTTTTCCTATTTTTTCACTTTTTTTTCGTTTTGCTCAAACTTTTAGAAAGTGTGAGTTTCAATCTGATTTCAAGGAGCTCAAGGGAAATAGATTGCAATATCTAAAGATTGTAGCTAATTGTGCAAGGTAGTCTAAAATAATTTGTGAGGGAAATGGTAAAGAGTGTGAAGCTGAGGGCTGGAGCATTATGGAAAATAAAAAAGTTAGATGGCTAAATTGAGATAATCCACAAAGTCACCACTATCATCCTAGTTTCGTAAGGCAGGAAACTAGAAATTCTTCTTGCTTCTTTATAACTTACTTCCATTATTTTCAATGACTTGTCAGTTTTACCTATAAATATCTCTTGAATTTGTTCAGTTATCTTTATGGCCTCTATATTAGACTTGTCAAGGGCCCTAGCATTACCTTTGTGGAATCCTATAATAATATCCTAACTATTCCTCATTCATTTATTTATTTGTTTATTATTTTATTTAAAAAAATTATTGAGTACCTATGGAGAAATACCATAATAGATAAGATATTTTCTCTGCCTTAATGAATTAAAGTGGTTTAGTAGAAGAAAAATTCTTTAAACAAATATGCCAAGTAAAGTGTGATGAATACTGTGACATAGAAAGCAGCAGGACTGGCCTTTTCTACCTATGACTTCTTTATCACATCTAGGGTAGAATTTTTTAAAATGCAAATGTACATGTTATTGCTGTAATTAAAATAGTTCACCATTGCCCTTCAGATGAATGCTCCTTAATATTGCCTCAGGATCTTCATGTTCTGGCCTCTGCTTACCTCTCTTACTTCTTTTCACCTCTCCACACATTTCTTTTAGGTTTCTTCTTATTACACCATTTCTTACCTCAAGGCCTTTTCAAATGCTCTCCTCTCTTCCTGAAAATCTCCCCTCCATCCCCCTTCACCCTTTCTCTTTTTTCAGTATCAGTTTAGATTTTATTTCCCCTGGAAAATGTTCCCTAATCTCCTATCTAGGTTTGGAGACCCAATGCTCTGCTACCATAGCAACCCCTATTACCCCATCATAGTCCTTACATCCCACTATAAAGCCTTGTTTAATGTTCTGTCTCTCTGGTTAAGCCCTAAGTTCTATGTCTGTTCAAGTTAGTTGTATCTCTAAGGACTAGTAAAATGCCTTGGTAAAATACAGAAGAAATAAATGAATTCATCTCATTTGATGTTATCATTATGTGCCCACTTTTCCTCCTGAGAGTCTTTCAAATTAGTCCCTTCCTTTCACACTCTTCTACCTCATTAGTTTAGGTTTCTATTATAACAAGACTCTCCAAACCATCATTGTACCTTTAATTGATGTGACTTAGTCCATTCTGTATGTTTTAGCCAGAGTGATCTTGCTAAGAGATTAACATGATCATACTATCATATTGCCTTTAGAAAGCATTTGAGGCTTCTTATTGCCTAAAGCATAAATCTCCAAATTACTGAATCACATAATAGGTCCTCTAATTTTTACTTAAGCTCTCTAAAGTTACTGTTTCATGTTCTTCAATCCTTCCCTTTTTTGTTTCTATTATTCTATTAATTATCTGTTTGGAAAATTTCTACTTATCTCAAAGAACTTTCTCATCTGTATCCTTTCATTCTGAGACACTCCCCCAATGCTAAGAAAAACTTAGTCTTCCGCTCCTTTGTGCTACCAGTGTGCACTGCATATGTCTCTATTAAAGTGCTTTGTGCATGTTATTTCATATGTTCAAATAGCTTTTTCTTCTCTCCTACTGGATCATTCTTTTATTCATAGTGCTAAAAACCAAGGCTTAATTGCAGTTTTGGCTACCCCAGAAATGGACTCTTTAACCAGTCCTTTAGGAATCACCTGATTAACACTAGTCGGGCAATCTGCCTGGCAGCCCCTAAAGGAAATTAACCTTGTAATAATCAACTTGTGTTTTTGCCTAGTGTAATTTTTTTGTTTCTACTTCCTTCTGCCAGTAAAAGTCTTTTGTTTTGCACAGTAACTCAGAACTCCTTTCTATCTATTAGATGGGTTGCTACCCAATTCATGAATTGTTAAATGAAGTCAATAAGATCTTTAAATTTACTTAGTTAAATTTTATTTTTTAACATTAGCATCTAGTGTTTTTATTGAATAAAAAAATTGAAAATACAGAGCAAATTGCTGTAACAGCTGTGTAAGAGTTAGAGATAAAGTATATTATAGCTGCATTATCTACCATACTTTTGGCAAAAGATAATTCCTCTAGTTAGTTACTGGCACAGAAAGAATATAGACTGCGACATTGTCAGTCTGTCATCTATGACTAAATGATGTTCTTGACACAATGTTCACTGTCCACCTTTGGGATGAAGATATGCCATTAGGCTCACAATTTTGGTAAGCTCCTTCTTCGCATATCTTTACAAATATCCCTCTGAAAGTGCAGTGGGGCCAGGAGCAACTTCTATAGCTTCTCCTTCTCTAGAGGACAGAATAATAACAACTGTTATTAAGAGTTCACCTAGATACTTTGGTAACCAGAATTTTGGTGCAAGATGGCTCAAAAGTCACTCTAACAATACATAATTCCTGATACTAAGAATAAACAAAATAAGCGACACAAACAAAAAAGCATGTGAAAAGCATGTACCTTTTCTGCAATGAGTGTCAGGATGGGCACAGGTTGTAATTCAATTAATTATTTGATTAATGTACCATCTGCTGGTGTTCACTGACGTCCCTGCCATGAGGAAGGACCAAACAAAAGTTGGTCTATTACCCTTATTGTTGGTAATATTTGCATGGGATTAATCACATTTTAATGAAACTCGTATTCTCTGATTTAATAATTTATATAAATCCTATAATTCCCAAGGACTGGAGGAACATTCATAGCAAAAGAGACATTTAAAAACTTATAAACAGATGGATTGCTAGTGTAATCTCTGAGTAACTTTCATGGATATAGCTTTCTTTTCATTCTTAAGAAAGAAGTCTAATTTATGAAGCACTAGCCAAAACTAACTATGAAACAGCTTCTATTATCATAGGTTCTACCTAAAATGGATCACAGCATGAAATATGTTTCCTAAACTGAAGTCAAGGTCAAAACATAATTTTGAGATATGGATTACATGGAGCTTATAAAGAGAGGTTTGATTGCAGAGAAATACACTTAGTTGAAAAGGGAGTTCTAATAGGGTTACAGTTAAAATAACTCTACTAAACATGCTAGTGCCACGCAGATTTTGAATTTGTTAGCCTGAGTTATTTTCTTTCTATCACCTGTTGAAGTTCAAAAGGTTTGACTTAATCCAAAAACTACTGGGGAAATGTCAAATTGCCCCTTGGTGTAGTTCAACAATCACTAAGGCTTCTCATCTTAGAGAGAAATTTCCATTTCAAAAACACTTTTCTTATTTCTGATGGAAGGAAACAGAGATTATATATTTAAAACTTGTTTTCAGATGAGCATGGAGCTATGCAGAGGATTATAACATCAGTTGGTTATAGGAACACAACTAAAAATATATATGTAACCAGATTCTCTGAATGGAACTATTCTATTCCATACATGTTCACATCAGCAAAACAACTCATTAGTTAAGATTAAGGAATTCTAAATAATTTAGATAGAAACTGAACTGTGCTTTATCTTGTTCAGCAATTTCTTTATTTACAGATTGAGAAATCTGCAGTTTTTTTATCTGCTTATTTTGGCTGAAGGCTATTGAAATATTCCAAATGCTTAAAGGAAAAATCTTGACATGAAGTCTAGAACTCGCCAATAATTGTTTTTTGTATAAACAAATCATTTTAGTATATTATTTAATTGAAAACTTAGTTTTTTAACTTTTTGTTATTTTACTTTAAAAATAAAACGAATCCTTTGTATTATTTAGACTATTAATAAATTCTTACCTCATGATTCTTTTCTTTTCTAATTGAATATATTACCTTGTATTCTACATTCATAAAATCCCTTTTACCCAAAGATTTCCAAATATTTTATAAGTATTGATTTCATTATGGTTTGGTTAAAAAAAATACAGTGTACTCAGATATAATACTTCCTTAGTCCTCAAATTTAGACCTTCTTCCCTTAGTGTCATCCTCTATAAACATGGCTGTCTCACTGTACTTTTTAGTCTGTGAAATTACATTCAGGGAACACCTTTATGAAGAACCTCACATGCAGTTTCTTAGGAAGACACAGGGTTTTTAAGAGCGAGTCCTTTCCACAAGGAGCTAACAATCTTTAAAGAAGAGAAGCTGTGACTTAAAATTAAAAACACAATAAAACCTACAGTACCAGGAAGTATGTGTTAAGTACTAAGGAAATATTACACTTGAAATAAGAGAGAGAAAGGAAGGACTCGAATTAGGAATCTGCAAAACAAAGAACTGGAGTAGAGGGACAGTGCTGCCAGAGTTCCATATTGTGTAGACACAAGGACCTGTGAAGTCTATTACCAGGAAAAGGCACAATTCTGGCTTTCATCTAAAGGTGAAATGCTTTCATCTGCAAAACCCAATTTTTGTTAACCACTTGTTTCTTTCAGACTTTTTTCCCCCTTTCGTCTGGTTCACCCTTCTCTTGCCTTAACTCTTCAACTTTAAGGAATGATTGATAGCTTTACTGGAAATCGAAATTTAACTCTACTTCCAATTTCCTGATTTTATAACTTCCTTTGGCATGGTGCCTCTTAATCTTATGGTGAGGAGTTATTTGGCTCAGCTCTTGGGCTTCCCCTGCGTATGTGTTGGCCTTGTATATGTGCTCTGGATGCTTACTAAGATAGTTACTGCAGACTTGCCCATATGCAAAGAATGCCTAGTGTTGTTAGGCAGTGGAATAAGTTTTGTTTGTAATTGACATGTATCCTTTCAAGCTTTCAAACTTTAACATTTTAAACTAGTTTTGATTTTTAAAAACTCCAAAAATGTTTTGCAAACTTTCTTGCTTTTATAAGCACAGTATGATGAGCAAAATTTAAGCATTTCTTGATGATTCATTTTAATTTTGAAATTAACTACTATACCACAATATGAAAGAAAGTAAAGCTGCTACACTAAATGGTCTCAGATGGCTATATATTTTGCATCCTTATGTCATAATTATTTTCTGTTTCTTTTCAGTTGGTAGGCTATCTAGTAAGCTATTCTCCCAAATCTCCCTGACTTCTTTTATAATATGTTGTTTGGGTTTGGAAAACCAGATAACCAAACTGATTAAAATGATGTCTCTCATAAAAGTAGTCTCTGAGTGATGTTTATGAATTTTCCTTTTAGAAAAATGCAAAATACTGATTTCCTGAATATTGTCATTTAGTGAGGCTGTTTAGAGGTCTTACAAATTTACCTATTTCTGGAAATCTTAAGTCCCCAAGCCCTCTAAAAGTAAGACTAAATAATGTTTTCATATTATAAATCAACAAGGAATCAGTATATTGTAATGGGGCCAAGTAGACATGGATTTGAATCGTGTTTCTGCCATGTGCTAGCTTGAATAAATCACATAGCACTTATAAGTTTCATTTCAGTCATCTGCAGAGCAGTCATAGTAATAGCCAAGGATCTTATGAAGTATAAATCAAATGCTGTATGTGAAATTCTTGGTGCATACTAGGGGCTTAAAACTCGTTAGATATTGCTCTTATATGAGGCTAAAACCCAGTTCTACCACATACCTTGAAGAAAAAGACTACACATAGCACCTGGGGTGGAATAGAATGGTATACAGAGTTTATCTTTACAAAACCAAACCATATCGTTTACCATATACAAAACTATATTTGAAAGTCACCCTTTTTCAGTTTTAACTATCTTTATTTTTAAAATTCTTACAATGGAAATCTTTGTAGATTTCCTCTTTAGACTGATGCTTTAGTGATGACCAGATGGCCAAGAACCCAGAACCAATCTTCCTCCCTCCAAATTATTACCTTTTCCAAAAGAAAATATCAGTGAGGAAAGCCTGTCAAAGGCCAATGAGAATAGTTAATTCCAGGAGGTCAGACAGGCAGGCCAGATTTAAGACTGTAAACCCAAATGGTACTGATTTAAAAGGAAGCATTATCTAACTCCCTACTCTTCCCTTCCCTCTGGTAACCAATAAACTGTTGTTCATGTCCATGAGTCTCTGTTTGTTTGTCTTGTTCATTCGGGGTCAACTATGTGGTGACAGAAGGAAATTTAACTTTGGGCAGTGAACACACAATGCAATATATAGATGATATGTTGTAGAATTGTACACTTGAAACGTATGTAATTTTATAAACCAATGTCACCCTCAACAAATTTAATTAAAAAAAAAAGGCAGCATTAGCTCTTTGGTTGATGGAGTAATCACTTTGTTGCTGCTTTGGAACATCTTTTCAGGCTGCTAAATTAGCCGAAGCCTGTGAATATAGCTTCTGGGGCAGTACTGAAGGCTTTTAGAGACTAAGAACCTTGTCCTCTCACCTGGATTCATGAGTCCACCCCTAGCCTGCCGCAGGGTTCTCTTTCCCAGACTCTGAAATGTATTTACCTTCTTTAACCTAAGAACAGACGTCAGTAAAATACAGCCTTGTGTCAAATCCGTTTTGTATGTCCTGCAAGACAACAATAGTGGTTACATTTTTAAGCAATTGAAAAAAGATCGAAAGAAGAGCAATATTTCATAACAGATCAAAAGTATTTAAAATTCAAATATTTGTGCCCATATATAAAGTTTATTGGAACACAACCATGCTCATTTATTTATGTATTATTTATGACTTCTTTCTCATGGCAGAGTTCAGTGAACTCTGTGACAGAGAATACTCTCAAGGCAAAACCTAAAATTGTTGTTATCTGGATGTTTACCAAAAAATAAAAGCAAAAAAAAAATGGCACTGACCCTTGCCCAAGAGGATTGCTTGAATTTGTCACTATATCTCAGCAGCATCCCTCTGTTTACTCTCTTTTTGTAAATAAGACCTTGTAAACAGCAACAACTATACATATATTTGTTTTAAAATAGTACATTTAATGAAGGGTATTAAACACTTTGCAGATATGACTGCAGTACTCCAGTGTGACATTAATTACTGAGTGTCGAATCCCCTCATTTTGAACGATAGCACTGAGTTTAATTATGGGCACATTCTCAGAAAGCGTTCAGCAAGAAAGTCCTCATGGACATTGCCTCTGACTGTATCACAACTCTGAAAGCCACACAGTGAATTTATTTAGTCTCCACTCCCTTAGGAATGCTTAACAATATACCTGGGCTAATATTTGTTATGGCTCAAGTCGTTTTCTCTTCTTTATCCTGGAGAGAGGTAATGACAATGAGAAGGAACACTCTGCTCCACACTGAAAATGCCAGGAAAGGGAGAAAAAACTATAATCATTCACTTCTTCTGTAGGAGGCAGGAGAGAAGGAATAACCAAGAAACAAATTTATTATATACCCTCAGTACAGGTGCCCCATGTTTAATTTAACTAAATACATATACACGAAAAAGGCACAGCCATTATTCTGTAGGAGCCTGAGCCTGAAATGAGAATATGAAGGTCAGACTAGTGGGTATTTGTGACTATACAATGAAATACTCAGGCCTGCTGCTCTGGGTGGTCCTCTTGGCTCATTCCTTCTCTTTACTGCATCTCTGCTTCCAAGGTTGCTGGTTGTGGAGTACTACTGGGGGCCTCAGGATATCTTCTTGCCTCCAACCCCTTTCTTCACTCTGGACCTTTACCTGGAAGACCTTAACTACTATACCCTTTAGACAAATTCTGGGCAAGACTTGAACTCAGAACAAATTCCACTTAAGAAAAATGTCTGTTTTGAGTCTTCCAAAGAGACTCAGCTTCCAATTTCTTACTAGCATTTCAGTCATCTAGTGTAGTTTCCTTATATATCCAGCTTATATTTTAAAAAATATTTTATTTGTGCTAGTCTTAATTCTTAGTTTAATATAAACTCTTGAGGTCAATTAAATATTGGATCTGTGTTTCTAATTGAAAATTCCTAGCATTCTAGCATTTATAGATACACAGACACAGCTTTTCCTCATTATTTGCAGTTTGTGAATTCAGTTATTAAAATTTATTTGTAACTCCAAAGTTAATACATATAATGCTTTCATGATCATTTATGAGCATGCGGTAAGTCCATGAAAAAATTGAGTCACCTGTTGTACATGTTCTGCTCTCATACTGTAAACAAATATTCTTTTTATGGTCTAATTACTGTCATGTTTTTGGCTTTTTTGGTACTTTTTGTTGATCATTTTATTGTTTTAGATAACCCCAAGCATAGTGCTGTCTGGCGTTCCTAAGTGCAAGAGGCTGTGATGTGCCTTAGGGAGAAAACATGTATTAGATAAACTTCATTCGGGCATGAGTTATAGTGTTGTTAGTGTGAGCTCAATGTTGGCAAATCATTATATATATATATATATATATATATATATATATATATATATGTATATATGTATATATATGTATATATATGTATATATGTGTATATATGTATATATGTATATATATATATATAAAATGAGATGTCTAAACATAAACACACATAAAATTGTTTTATGTATTGATCAATCGATGAAAATGTGACCAGAGGCTCACAGGAACCTAACCTTGTATTTTCCCTAGGAGCAATTGTTTAGTGTCTTCTAACTCGGTGTTCACAGTGACTTATCGAATGTAACTACTGTGAATAATGAGAACTGATATACATAAAAACATGTACATATATTTAATTTCCAAAAAGCTAGGGTTAGTGGTGGCTTCTCAGGCATTTTGTCTGTATACCCTATGAACCTACGAGCTCACAATACCTAAGTCTTCAGTTGCTCATTTTTTTCCATTCTATGACTGCTGTCCCTTTTCTAAAGATGTTCTGCTGACATTGGGTTAATAGACAAACAACCAGGATCAAAAGTACCCTGCTGTTTGGGTTATTGTGAAATGATGTGTTGCTACCTGTCTGTTGTCAAACCATAGTTTTCTCTCCATTTCAACATGAATTGACAGCCCACTTTTACCTCAGTATCAATTGCTATAGTGAAAGGAATGATTGGCTTTAAATATGAAGATGACAATTACGTGGTTCACTGGCCCCTCTCCCTTCTCCTTGTTCATGGCACATGTTGCTAATTGCTCATAGTTCTCCTGCTGCATACTGATGTGATTATAGAATCATTTTCAGCACAGTGCCATAGGCAGCCACTAATAATGGATTGATGTGGAGGTGCTGATTGAAATTGTTCCCTGTAACAGTAAGTGTAATATGTTCTCTTCTGCTTTGATAGACTCTAAATTGTGTGCACAGTGCGGATTTTGTGATAACAAAAACCTTCTAGGAAACAGTCTTGAACGGGCTGTATATTACTAAGTTATCCCATGTGATACAGGATTATAGCATGAACTTGTATTGGCTTCTGTTGTGATTAAGCAACCTTCACAGCACACGGAGGGAGGTGCTCATGGTAACTGATACCTATACTGCCACCAGTTGGCATTTCCAAGAATGGAAGTTCATCCTGCTGCTTTTCATTGCAAAGAAAAGTAAAGTTAGATCAGAGCAAAAATTTAATCACTGTGCCTTATTGTTCTCTATCATTTTTCTCCCCCAAATCTGATTTCCCCGATTGCTATATGGTATCTTCATTTATAAGGAAGCTCAAAATGCAAACTTTAATGCATTTCTTTTAATATATTATAAACTCAAATTTAGAATTTACTTAATTGCTATAAAATCTGGAGGATGATACTGGAGGTTATAAGGATATTCTGAATAAATAAATAAGGGATATTTTAAATAAATAAGATACATACAATGGGTTTTGATGGGATATGTTTAATCTTCTAGTTTTAAAAAAATAGCTTGGATTTAAAGAATGCATTCAGGAAAGAGTTTGTCTTTCCTCCACTGTTGCCTTTACAAATTATGTTGAATTTCTATTCCCCATATGTTGAGGATATTTTGAGCAGATGACTTAACTATTCCAGTATTAGAAATACTATCTTTTTTCAGATTTAAGTAGTTCAGTTTAATAGAGAAAAAGATTAAAATTCTGTCCCCCATGCAGCTGAAAGTTCTGCCTCTCTCCAGGTCAGGCCTGATTGAAGAGTCTCCAGACCAGTAATGGAACAACTTTGTGGCTTCAGTATTCCTTGCTTCAACTCCTTCTGCTGATGCCACTTCAGGTTCCTCTGGGTGGAAGGAGAGGGATATTAAGAGGAACAGACAAAACACTGCTTGCCTGGCTCTATTTATATTTCTCTGTTCATTCATGGTCTCTGCCATGCAGTGCTCACACATGGAGGACTTTTGTGGACTTTTTCTTAAACACTCCCGACTCTCAGTCTGTCGCATCCATGCTGAAAACCTCTATCCTGAAACTTACAGTTCTCCATCAGCTCCTGCCCAGGGATTTCTCTGGGGTCCTCTTAGACCAGCAAGAAGTCATTAAAGGGAAGATCCTTTCAAAAAGGATGTAGTCCAGGTCTCTTCTGAAGTGTCAACTTGGCTTTTAGGGAAACTCATGTATCCTTATTCCACCAAAATCTGGAAATGTGTGCCATTCATACAGTTCTCCTTTCTCCTTGCTTTTAGGCAAGAATCATACACCGGTCTTCATGCTCCCCAATTGCTGAGGGACATATGCCAAAATTTCCAAAGACCTCTTTAACTCTATAAAGCCATGGTCCTATAAGGGGTGTCTTAGTCCATTCAGGCTTCTATAATAAAATACCATGAACTAGGTGGCTTATAAACAATATATATTTATTTCTCATAGTTCTGGAGACAGGGAAGTCCATGATTAAAGTGCTGGCAGATTTGGTATCTGGGCCAACTTCTTGCATCACAGATAACTGTCTTCTTGAGGTATCCTCACATGGCAGAAAAAATGAGGGAGCTCTCTGGGATATGTTTAATAAGAACACTATTCTTATTTGTGAGGTTTCCACTCTTTGTGACTGAATCATGTCCTGAATACCCTACTTCCAAATACTATCATACTGAGGATTGGGACTTCAATATATTAATTTGGGGGGTGCACATTCAGTCTATAGCATGTGGCATCCAACCCACAGTCCCAAAATTCCTAAAATATTAACAGTGGAGGTCAATATTCTTTCTTTGTGATTGACTCAGTTTTTCTTTTTTCTTTTTTCCAGAGGGTGGTTTGCTGCCTCCTCTCACTTAGCTCGGAATTAGAAGGCATATCTCTCCTCCCTTCCATTGTAGGAAGGGAAGAAAAATGCCACAGTACTCTATTTATATTAATTCATTTCCATTATTCTTCTCTGATCAGTCTGTCGTGAATTTCTTATCTTTCCTTACATAGGGCAGAGGTGGACCATAGGCTAAGAGTTGTAAAAGTGATTTTGTCCAGCACCTAGAATATCCTATGGAGAAACTTCATGTGTGATCCATTACCCCAATCTCTGAAACCTCATTAGAAAACCAGAAACCTAATACAACATGCACAATTGTTATGACTGAATGTGTCTCTTAACAAATTCATACATTGAACCCCTGTCCCTCAGTGTGATGGCATTAGGGGGTGGGACCTTTGGGAGGCAATAGAATTAGATGAGATCATGAGGGTGAAGCCCTCATTAACGGGATCAGTGTCCTTATAAGAGTCATAAGAGAGCTTGCTTCCCCTCTCTGCTCTCCACCATGTGAGGGTACAAGGAAAAGTTTGCAATCTGCAACCCAGAATAAGACTCTCACCTGAACTCAGTCATGCCTGCACCCTGATCTTGAACTTCCAGCTCCAAGAACTATGAGAAATAAATTTCTGTTGCTTATAAGCTACTCAGTCTATGGTCATCTAGTTGTAGCAGCCTGAGATAACTAAGAAAATAGTGTACTTGTAAAGCAAGCCAAGCCCACTACTATTCAGGTTGGTTTTACATTACTTTTATAAGCTCCCAGGAGAGATAAAGACCATAGATGTCAGTTTGGTCACCCACATGATAGTCTGATTTACTCTGCAACATCCCTGTCAATAATTCATTTAGCCTCCACACCTCCAGTCATGGTGACAACTTATTGTATTTGGGAACAGTTCTAGTTATAAGTCTGTCCATGTATCAAGCCAGAGTCTGTTTTGCTCTAATTTTTCTCCAACATTCTTCTTTATTCTACTCTCTGAAGCTAAACAGAACAAGCTGTTCTCTCTTTTTCACATGAGAATCTTAAACTATCTAAAGAGAAAACAGATGTTTTTCTTCTTTTCTTCTTTGAAGACTCAGCATTCCCATTGACTCCAATTGTTCCACAAAGAGAAGGTTTCACATCCTCTCTATAGAGTCTACTTTGGGCACAATTCGTTGTCTAGGTGGCATTTGACTTATAGCACATAGAATGGGAGAACTGTCCCCCTTATTTTTGGACACTCTGCTTCTAAAGTCTACCCCTTCCACCTCTGAGAATCCTATTCATTCTTTAGAATTTAGATATCTTTCTGTATACCTCTCCTTTCCCCTTCCTCTGTTTTAAAATTATCTATCTATCTATCTATCTATCTATCATCTATCATCTAACTATCATCTATCTATCAATCATCTATCATCTATCTATCTGTCTTAATTTTGGCATATGTCACATTGAATGGCAATTTTATTCATTCATTCATTATTATTTCACATTTGTTTTTCCTCTAAATGTTAAGGTCCTTGAAATAAGGATAATGTGTTATTCATCACTGGATTCTACTTATATCTGACTCAAGCTAGAGACTTGGTAAACAACGTTAAATGAATAAATAAATGACTACAAACTAAGACTCCCTGCAGCCTTTTTAGCAGTTGTATCATCTGGTTGAATCATGCTGAACACCTTGTCAACTTACGTTTCTGAGGTCTTTTCACTTTTTATCAATTAAACCAGGTTTTCTCCATTACATTTATACCTACGTATTTGTATTTTAACCTTATGTATGTATTGGAAAGTTAAGATCTGAAAAGTGTATTTTAATTAAAAATATTTCCAAATTATTTAAAGAGTAGACCTCATGTTAACTCATGATACAATAAATAATAAATGAAACTTGATTTCTTTTAGCCAGTCTTTCACTCTTTCAGATTACCTTTCTTCAGAGAGATTTTATTAACTTTATATAAAACTTTCTCAAATGTCAGGCAACCAAGAACCTGAGAATCAACTAACAACAAGGCAAAGCAGACTTTCTGGTTTTGCTTTTGTTCTGTTTTGACAGCACAAAGTACAGTGGGAGAAGAAAGAGCTTCTTATTTCTATTTCCGAGCCCCATGTTTTGGACAATGTGATCCATTTGTTGGTTCACATTCATAGCATGTCAAATAAGTTCTTTTATAATGTTTCTGTGTCTTTAGCTCTCTGAAGATCAGATCAACTTGTTCATTTTTTAAAGCAATCATTTGGCACAAAGTGTTGCATAATGAAGTCTGAGCAACCAAGTATGTTTTCAAGCAAAGAATACCAGAGAAATATAGTGGAAACTCATTCCCTCATGTGGAGTTTTCTGTTCCTTTGAACTCTCTTTTATTCCCCCTTTTCATGTGGTTGTGGGGGAAAAAAGCAAATAAAAACAATCCTGATTAATTCCTTCCATAATTTCTATTGCACATTTACTAGATGCATGGAGTTTATGGCATGTCATATTTTAAAGTGTATGGCAGGGTAGCCAGGCTAAAAAAAATAATTCGTTCTGTTTTAGCCATTTATCACACAATTATTTTTCCATTAACCATGTCATTATTTACTATATGCTCAAGTGTCCTTTGTTTCTTTTCTGGATCCATTCCCACCTCCCAACCCCACCAGAAAGAAATGCTTCTAATTATGTAATGAATCTCCATCAAAAAATCAGGTCAGGCTATGTTAAACTATTGGACTTGGCAATTTAAAGTATGTCATTGCAAGTGCCTGAGAACACAGGAAAGAATGAGAAATCAGGTAAAGATTAGTGGAACACCTAGGAATGAGTCTGAAACAGCTTTGTTTGTGGTCTAAACCATTGCTTTCATATTTTTAGAGCATCTATCTGAGGGTCCTTTTTACAACCAAAGGCAATTTCTCAGACTTCTTGATTATATTCACTAAAAACAGAAGTGTGTTCCAGCAATAGTCTGATTTTTATTTATGTGTCATTAACATTTTAAGTAGTTTTCCTCTATTTCTTAGTCCCTATAAACTCCCTAAATTCAAATTTTGCATTCTAACATTCAGCACATTGTTGGTTCTCAATAAATGTTTCACAGTTGGGATACTTATGCTTAACAGCTGCAACACTGACTCCAAGGACAGCTGCATTTTAATGGTGTGTGAAATGATTTATATGTAAGCTGCTAAAACTCATAGCTAAAGCACTTAGCACTTAGGCTCCTCTGGGAGGAAAGGTGATAGATTAAGGTAAAATGGTATTATTATTTAATTCCGAAAGAGGTAAATTATACTGGCAAAATGCTATTTGATGTTGCTGGCAAACCACTGTGGTCTAAAGCTTTGCTCCTGTCAGGAAACATGGTCCAGTGGTTGGAGCTGTGGTGTAGGAGGCAGGAGTCCTGGGTACTATTTCTGGTCAATTTGCTGACTTCCTGGGTGACCTTGGGCAACTCACTTAACCTCCCCATGCCTCAGTCTCTCTCCCTAGGAATTGAGAGTGGCAAAACTTTTGAAGATTATGATCTGAAGGGGCATTTTAAGAGTATAACATTGACAAATTTCGTTTGTCAATAGAATTTTTGCAGTAATGGCTGATTTGTTTTTCTCCCAGCTGCACTGTTGGCTGTAAGAAGGCAGAGCATCTTAATATGTCTTTGGCCAGAACACACGAAAGTGAGTGCTCAGAGTGTCCATGGGCTCAGGATTCCATTTTTCAGAACAGCCGCTGCCCCACTCCATATCACTGACTCAAGGCTCTTTGAATCCACACCTGTCCATGCACAATTCTTATCACTTTGTCCTTATCATTTTTTATAGCTTTTGAAGAAATGAAAAAAAAGTACTTTGAATTTATGGTAGTGAAAACAGTCTGGATTGTTGATCACATTTGGCAGTAATCTGTTCATGTGTTTGGGAAAAATAACAACAACAACAAAAAAACCCAAACTTAAAGATTCTGCTGAATCTTGAATTAACAGCGGAAGATAATAATAAATGGTCCTTATCTCTGTCTATTTCAGCTTGGTAAGCCCACTGAATGAAGGTGTCATGTAGTTGGAACAGATAGCATTTCCCATAGTGTAGGACTATATCTTGAATTCTGACCACTTTTCTTTACTCTAAATTCCTGGAATGCCTACTTAGGCTACTGTATTCCTGACAAACGAGGTGGACATGTAGCAATTCATTCGCTACCTGTCAGATATAAGTTCTTTAGGAAATTGGTAGGTATGAGATATGAGGTATAAAGAAAAAAAAGAGAAGATAATATTAGTATATAATACATATTCGCTTTTCTCAATTAATAGGCTTAAATGTTTTAATAAAATTCTTTCCTGATGACTTCTTATCATTTATCAAAATGTTCTGGGTTTTTCTTGGGGTGTGGAGAGCGTCATTGACTTGAATTCTCATTTAACTATCTTTAGAAAGACAATAATTAGCACATACTTAAATAGTGCAGAGCTCCAGTACAGGAAAGTTGAAGTGACTTTGAAGGATATTGGGAAAACAGTAGTGATCTTAAAGGGGGAAAAAAAGTTTATGTGGGCAACATGCACTCAGCTTCTTTTTTAAGTTTTTAAGTTATAGCTATTGGGTTACTGTCATAATTTTCTTTACTGATGGTAGTTATAAAGTATACTATGAGTTAATGCTATTTTGTGATTTTTTTAAAAAGCATATTATTTCAAATTTGTTCTTTATACATCATAAGCATGTGTACTCAAGTTTATGAGATTCTCACATATGCATATTGAAAAACAAACAAAAAATTAATTCATCACTTATTTCTAGCTTTAGTCAAGAAATTTATGATGCAATGAAAATAACTTTTAATCATAAAAACTACTTTTAAGAATAAATTCCCATAGGAAAAATAAGTTTGATATTGTTAGTCTAAAATTCTGATTATAGCAAAATATTGTTGAAAACTCTATTTTCCCACATTTAACATTGCCTTTATGATGATTTTGGTAAATTTGGGCTTTCTTATAATTGTAACTTTCAGATTTTAGCAGAAGAGGCAGTATGTAGTAAATGCCAACAAATTTTCATCAGAAAAAATATGTGTACATATAATATTTATACTTAATAGAGATAATAAGAAATATAAAGATTGTATGACAAATGAAATTAAAACCTAGGCAAGGAAACAGTTGCTAATGATTATTAAGAAATTTCAGTGTTGATTTCAATATGTTTATTATGAAGGTATTTGAGGGGACATTGATACATTAGTTAATGTTGGTGAATGTAAGTGTTAACTCATGGAAGAGATAGTAAAGAAAGCAATGGTACAAACATATCATTGAATTTTATAAAATGAAGGCATTAAGTGAGATTTATTCAATATGTAGTGTGCCTCGAATATTTGTGACTCAGTTAAAGCAGACAGAACTGAATTATTTGATCTGCTTGGCTTAAGAGGGTAAAAACAATAAAATTCCAATTACCAAGTTTTATCAACAACCCTCTGAGGTATATTTTACTAACCACAAAGTAAGGTTAAGTAACTTTTCTTAGAGCACACAGCCAGTGAGTGGTAGAGTTAGGGCAACACAACCTGATTCCACAGTCTGCACTCTGAAACTCTATCCCATATTCCCTCTTCAGGAGTTGAATAAATGCTGCAAAATGGTGGGACTGATGTGTCAAGGCTCTAGCTGCAATTAGTCATGCTACAATATTGTTCACATTAGCCAAATTACTTTTGGGAGGTGCTGACTTGCTCATTTTTTTCTACCCACAGTTACCTAGATCAAAATATACACACAGACACACATACTATCAGTTTGTAAAGTAATTTTCCAGTGTAATAATACTATTTCAGAATTGTAAAGACCTACAGATAATTCAAAAAATGTTCACATTAATGTCTTTATGTCAAGAATCCTGAAGGTCTGCCATATTACCCTACTTACGAGCTAAAAAGTTAGTCTGCCACAGATTCATGAATGTTTGAAAAAGTCACAAAATTCCTGGATCAGAGAAAAGACTTGATTATTCATGGCAAAATAGGCAGTAGGCTTTATGTTTGCATTGGTTCTCTTTCTCACTCCCAAATCCCAGGGTTGTCATTTGGAAATGGAGACAGGTAGATGTTGTGCATGCAGGTAGCTGAAAAATCTCATCATTAAAGGGGTTTCAAGCAAATCTTCCCAACCTCTGCATAGAGGGAAATCTCACTGTGTTTTATTATCTTTATTATACTGGGCAGCAGACAAATCTGCTTTCTGTCCAGGATGGGGACATTATTTCTATTTCCAAGGCTGTCTGCAACTCTTGAAAAGAATGTCTTGAAAAGACATTTTTGAAAAGACAGTCTAGAATAAAAGCTATTAGTAACTCTGTTTATAAAACATGCATATGTACATAAAGGATGCATAAAAACTGTCTCCCAATAATATATTATTTCCCATAATCCATGCTATTTCATTTGACACAAATTCTGTGAGATTAAAGGGGTAAATCTTATATTTTTTTATTTTATCAGTTTTTCTACTTATAAAATGATTCTGTTGGCTAGATAAGGCTATTGTAGCTTTTACAGTCTGAAAATTATTTAGTTGATGAAATATATAGGTGTTTCAGAAAAATCCCAAATACACAAATTGATGTTTAAAGAGAATAATTCTTATAAAAAAAGGATTACTATAAAAGGATTTTTCTCTAACACTATTTTATATTCTTTGTTTATGTTTCACTAGCTACTTCACTGGGAGTAAAAGCCCTAAGCATAAGGGTATGTGCTGGTAATCACTGGCAACTGAAGAAGGAATAGAAATAAAGACAATATATTTCTTAACTTATAAATCAATATAAAATGATCTAAATCGATACCCTGTGGAGTATTATACCTATTATATTAAGCAACATAAACTCAAATTAAAATATCATTATATGTATAATGTATTACATTCCCAGTTTCCAAGGTGTGGCACTTCTAAATGTGCTCAATTTGGGGCCAAGGCATTCTTTACTAATTAGAAGAATTTAAATCCTAATGAATGTGGTTTACTCCAATAATTCCAAAGTTCTTTGCTTACTATAACCAGATCCTTTCATTTAGACAAGGCAAATTAGATTTTATCCTACTTTGAAGAGCAAAATTAAGTCACAGAAAGTTGATTATTTGTTTAGTGTTAATGAGCAAAGAAGAGACATTGATATGGTGTTACTGTGTAGGGGGTGTGTGAGGATTGGGGACAGAGCTCACATTTTCCATCTCATTTCACACACAAAGTAATAATAATAATAATAATAATAATAATAATAATAATAATAAAAGCAAGGAAGCAAGTGAAAGTCCCTGGCAGCTTGAAGTAAATTACAACAAGTAACCAAAGGGCAGCAGTTAGTGTCAGTCATTTACTTGGAAGTACTCTTTGGGTCTGTGGCTATTTCAACACTAAAGATTATTGTTTCTCATTTTAGGGAACCCTTCTATTATTACTGATAGCTGAAACAAGCTGAAAAATGGCCACAATTGTATGATATCTAGAATATGTTTCCAGTAACTTCTGGAAGATTGAACCTCTTCCATCAATTGAATAGGTTGTCCTAAATACACAAGGTCATTCAACCCACAGCATCTTTGATGAGCTATCCTTGGTCACTGGGATGTTTAAACCTCGTCCTTTAGTTAAGCGAAATGAGAGAAATGGTATCATCAAAAGTCAAAATTTAAAACACTAAATCTGATCTGTCAAGTGGTCAAGAGTGTTAAAGGTGAAAAATAAAGCTACTATAACACTTAGATTTTTCTTTACACTCTTGTTTTCTTGGCAAGAGGAAAGTCAGAGGCAGGCTTCTTTTCACTCACATTTTGTAATTCTTTGAAACTCATATGTAAGCCCTGAGCTAATAACTATAAGTCCATATTAACAAATTTATATGGGTTTCTAATCACTGAGTGGTTATTAGTTTGGGCTATACTTTAATAACTAGGTCTTCAAACCTTGTGTACTTCCCACCAGCATTTGGCTCATAGACGTGTTACAGAATAAATGAGAATTCATTATAAAAGATCAATATAGACTTAATTTAATATGATGCCTAAGATACACCTTTATTACTAATTATTCTGTATCTAGTATTTATCATACCAGCACCTGTAATAATAGTCATAGTAGCAAAGATGATAAAAATAATATATTTTTCTCATAGTCACATTTCAGGTCAGATCTAATAGAAACTTGTCATCTAAAATTTTGGCTAACTACTGTCTTTCCTTAGAGATGAGGTAGAGTTGCCAGATGAAATACAGGATGACTAGTTGAATGTGGTAATTTTTTTTTTTTTTTTTTTTTTTTTTTTAGTATTAGTATGTCCTAAATATTGCATAGGACGTACTTATCCTAAAATAACTATTAGTTATTTATCTAAAATCCAAATTTAACTAGGATATTTTTTTTCTCTAAATCTGGCAACCTTAGTGTGACAGAATGCCAATATTTGAAGAGAAGAAGTCTACTAAAATCTCAAATAGAAAAGTCTCAAAACAGAAAAGGTGAAAACACACTTGTTAAGGCAGCAAGGCAGGTCTGGTAAGGTTTTCTTTATCCGTCCCCAGTTTCCCAAACATATGAAAAACATTTACTAAGGCAAAAACATTTTAGTCATCGCGGATCCCGGCTCTTAAAAAAAATATATATTCTCTTTTTCCTTAGAACTAAAAAAAGGAAAAACATTATTCTGCTTGGAGATCACTTTAGTATTTTTCCCCTAGTATTATGCAGCCACTAGATGGCAGTATCAGCCCATCATACTCCACCCCCTCCCAGGCATCCTGGAGTCAATTTTTCTATACCTTGTTCTCTTTTTTTTGCAAAGGTTTTAGCTTGTCACTTTCTTATCCCTCTTTGTTTTCTATTTTTACTTTTATTCAAATGCCAGGAAAACCAGCTGGTAGAAGAAGTCATGCGGTGTTCCACACGTTTGTTACAGGGGGTGCAGTGACTGAAAAACCTAACTAATTTTCTAGGCTGCCAGGGCTGAATATCAGGCAGGAGGGAAAGGGACACTTGGCTGAAAGCTGTAGCTGCGCTGATGAGGATACAGTTTGATTATGCATTGCTAAGCCCTGGACACAAGGTTGATACTCCTGAATGTGGGAATCTTTCAGCTGCTGGCAAAGACAGCCAGGTGTGTGTAGGTGGGGACAGTCGCTCACATGAGACTCTCTGAATATCGGAGTTGGATTTTTAGTGGCTGTGACATGTTCTTTTTCAGGAAATGAAGTTTCTTTTTACAGAAATAAAACCATTGAATTGCAAAACTGCACACATGGAGGTGTCAAAAATTGATCTTGAATTTGTAGAGTGAGCATACCTTAGAGGTGTTTAAAGTGGTAGGAAAGGAGAACTTTTCCATTTTGTTAATGACAGACCCCCTAAAATTCTTGTTCCAAGGAGCAAAAGGGATAGAGTATGCTGCAACGAAGATGAGTTAAAGGAGTTTGAGTTCATTCTCATCCATACCAAGAGCACATTATCAATGTGGGAAGGTGCTTCTCACATTGAAATGCCTTCCATCTCTACGTCTTTCCTCTTGTGCTGGTTCCCAGACACTGCAGTCCCCACAAAGATCTGTGTGAGGAGATGTCTGTGCAGAAGCTTTTGCTATTGATACTGGCTAAATACCCCTATCTCAGAATCCATACTTTAGTTCTTTGCAGGGATTGAGTTTCTCTCATTTGAATATTTCATAGCAAATTAAATATAAACATTGTTTCATTGTTCTTCATGTTTGCCACCCTAGAACTAGGTATGATGTTATTTATTTATTTAGGCTGGATATTTCTCATCCCTCTTCTCTCATTTAGTGCAGAAACTCGAGTACAGCACTCCTCTAACATGTTAGATATATATATCTCCAGAATTCTTTTTGGGCCTGGAAACAGTAACTCCTGCCAAGAGAGTCTTGCCTAACATGGTGGACTCATCTTTGCCTCCACAGAGAACCAGTTGCTTAGCAATGAGTGGGACTGAGTAAAGAGAAGCACCTGATACATACTCCTGTAACTCCCAGTGGTGGCCTGACCTTCCATTCACTTAAGATGTGTCAACTCTTTCTGGAGAAGGGTGGGGAGTTTGGGGCTGCCTTGCTATCTTGAGACTATTCAATCCACTGGATAGCTAGCTCCTGGATCTAGATATATATCAATCCTCTGGTTCTTGCTGCGGAACATTTGAAAAAAAAAAAGTAATTCTATATGTAAAATTCTACTTTGTGATTATTTATAAATTATTTTATTTTGCACTGATAATTAGAAGCAAACAGTTTTCTTTAGAGGAAGCTTTAATAACATATTGGGAGATTGTAAAATAAACAAGTATGGATTACTTTTTGATAACGTTTTCCACTGATGGATGAATAATTTGAGATGTTCAATCATTCATTTGTTCATTCGTTCATATTTTATTCACTTATTTGATAGATATTTATTGCACATCTTCTATGTGCCAGGCCTGTTCAGCAGAACCAGGAGAGTTAGTGTGCAGAGTAAATGGAGACAGCCATCTCCACCCACGTGCAGGTCTCTCCCAAAGTAAATGCAGACTATGGGTCTTATACTTAAGACAAAATTTGTCTTCCCTACTCCTCCACCCCATTTTATAATAAATGTAATATCAAAATAGAAGACAAAATTTATATAAACAGATATTTGCTCACTCTCTTCTCTAAAGTGATAAAAAATGTTTGTTAGAATGTTTTAATTAGAGAATAATAATTATTATTTTGACATTCAAAATAATATTTGGTGGGCTATCATATATCTATCATTTGCTTCTATTAAGGCTTTCTGTCTTTCTTTTTCTTTTTCTTAGTCTCATTATCTATCTATAAATTCTGGAAGTTGATCACTAAGAATATTCAAAAGCTTCTCCTGGGATCCAGAGAAGAACCACATCATATATAATACCTTGCTTAGCTACAGGTGGTAAAGAAAAGTTCTTACAAAAATGTTTACGTAAACCTTCCCTTCAAAATTCAGCTAAAATACTATTGGAGAATTTTATTTACAAGCAAAGCACAATCTGATTGTAGTTTTATACCTTTCTGAAGTCATAGGGATTTCAATTGTCTCTCAGGCCAAGATTTCAGAAAACTTTGCTCCTACTACATCCCATTCTTGAGTTGACAAACTCAATACAGCTAAATATAAATGTAAATGTAGATGGAAATTTTATCCCTTCACATAAAATACTGTTCATTTGATTTCCCTTCATTGCTGCCGAGATGAGTAGATTGAAACATTGCAGCTTGTGGTTTCTGGACTTTGTTGCAAATGTTGGACCAAGGGGTTGATTGATTGGTATAAGCAATGGCAACAGTTGCTTAAAAAAAAAAAAGCATAAAATGTAATGTAATGATTTAAAATAAACAGTAGTTACATTTATGACATATATTTTGCCTGAATATTTTTGATTTTCCTTGCCTTGGCTAAAAAGGAAACAATTATTCAGATAGTAGTGAAATAACTACATTCAAAATTCATGCCTTAGAAGTATGAGCGTTCTTTAAGACATTTTAAAAAATTTTTTATTTCAGTGCTTTTTGTTATTGCATTGGGCTTAAATTTTCAGCAAATGTTGCCATATTATTTGAATTTTTCAAATGCACCACATTTACAGCAAATTGTAAGCTCTTCCTTAATTTTGACTTTTATAAACTAGGTAATGTCAACGGAAAAATTATAGCTAAGTATTTACTTTGTTAATATAATTATCTACCTTTTATTTTCATCAGTCAGTGATATCATGAGTCATAGAAGAGCTGACATTTGAAGTGAAATTTGGTTTTCCCAAAATTCTCAAACTTTTCGGTAAAGATCTTTGATCTCTACAAATACGAATTCTTGTTCCCAGAGACAATAGGGTTTAAACAGTCTTGATATGTCACAAGAATTTACTATCTCTAACTTTGGGACTGGTACAAACATTTTAGCATTTTTTTTAAATGAGTGTTTTCTGGTCACGTTGTTCACAAAATAAGAGATTGTTAAAACCACAATGGATGTTAGAGACTACATGGTCCAAATCTTCATTACTCTGGTGCTCTTCTTATGGACTGGAGAAGTTAAGGGACTTTCCCAATCTCCAGGAACCCCAAGAAAGTGAGAGAAAGAACAAGAATTAGATCCCAAATCTTAAGTGTCAGTGACCAGGGATCTTTACACATTTTTTTTTTTTCAAACTCTCTTCTTAGGGTATGACATCAACCAAAAGATGTTTCACCTTCCTAAGATTTTACTCACACATACACATTTGTGGCCTTGTGATTCAGAAGAAAGAGAACCAGATCTTAGATTTTAGGTCTTGATAATGCCTTTTATTTCTCATCTTTTTCTCTGGAAGACAAGTTGGATTATTGTTTCTATATTATTGGCAAGGAAATTGAGGTAAAAAGAAAAGAGATAAGAAGCACAATAAGTCACTTCATCTTCTGATTGAGAAAAGGTTTTGGTTCAAAAGGTCTTTTCTAAGTCTATTGTTTGCAAGTCAGAATTCATTTCCCTATAAAAAATCAAGTTATACATAATGATTGAGCTTTTACAGGAAAACATCCAGGACACATATTTAATATACCTTCTATTCAAAATGTAGCTCTGAATGAAGATTGATGTGAATATACACATGACGTCTTTAATGACACTTGTATGAGAAAAATGGATTCAGGATTTCATCATAGGACATTGGTATGCACAGAAAATGAGAAACAATATAGTCATTAATACAATACTTGGCACCTATAAGGATGTGTTTTCTTTTTACTCATACCACATTCATTTTTACATCTTTTCCCTAAATTTTTGTGAGGGGAAAAAAATTTGGCCTTTATTAGGTGTCTTGGTTTGGCCCTGCCTCCAACGCATTCGGAGTCAAAGAAAGAAGGCTGAGGGAGAAGAATGGGTGTTTCAGGTTTGGATAAGCAGAAAGAGATTATGTCACTTGTGTTTTAAAGGCTCAAGCAGGGGTTTACCCAGATTTTGAAAGTGTTAAAACATATATTTTGATGTGCTCTCTTTTTTAAAAGTTGTATTTATGAATATAAAATTAGGTTAAAAAGTAAATATTTAAGATGAGAACAGGAGTAAATCAAATTAAATATTTTCAAAAGCTGAGAAATACCACAAACATCAGAAAATAACAAAACAAAACAAAACAAAACAAAACCCGAAACGTTTTATTATTTAGCTTTCTGGTACAACTCCTTTAAAAAATATTTTGGCTGTATTTTCTTGTTTTTTTTTTTTTTTTTCTTTCTTCTTTCCTCCCTTCCTTCCTGCCTGCCACCCCTTCTTTTCTTCTTCCTTCCTCCATTCTTTCTTTCCCTACTTCTTCCTCTTTTCTTCTTTCTTATTTATTTATTTTTTAATTTAAAGACTTCAGTAATATAGAATTAGTTTAATCATAATCTTTAGTTCATTATGTACTCTTATCTTTCTTACTGGCACTGTCTTCTTTGTAAGCTAAGTAACTTTTCTTGATTTTTAAGTAATATAATGAACATTCAACTGAATATCTAAAACAAGCCAATAATTCACATAAATTCTGTATATCCTCCATTTTTCCTCAACTTCCCCGTAGAGATCACCACTACCTAAAATTTTGTATTTATCATTCTCTTGAACATTTTTAGAAGCCTATAGAAAATATTGTTAGTTTTACTTATTTTTGAACTTCATAAAAAGGGTATCAACTACTGCAGTCCTTTGGTTTTTTTTTTTCATTCAATTTTATATTACTAAAATTACTCTATGCTATTCCATGCTATAACAGCCAGTTGTGTTAAACTGCTGCAACATAGTCATTAATCTTCCTCTTACTGGGAATATATTGTTTTCAGATTTTAGTAATTACAATTAGTGCTACAGTGAGTATTCTTGTCACTGTTCCCTGATGATCATAGGTAAAATATTTTTGAATATTTTTCCAGGAGTAGAATTGTGGAGTTCTAGTTTGTTGTTGTTTTAGCTTGTAAAGCTAATTTCAACTTGTTTTCAAGACACCTTGCTATTTCCTGTGCTCTTGATTTACACTTTCCAAATTTCAAATGAGATCATCTCTTTATGTATATATTGGACAAAGTAACTTTATTTGTTTTGCCCATGTTTATACTGAGTTGTCTTTTTTTTTGAGATTTGTTGGAGGTCTTTGTATGTTCTTGATGCTAATCCTTTATCAGTTATATGTATTATAAATATTTCCTTTAGCATGACTTGGTTTTTATTTTCCTTTTAAAATATACCTTATAATTAATGTAAAATTAGTTAATATACACATGATTTTCAACTTTTTCTTCTGATTACTGGTTTATGTGTCATGTAAATAAAATATTCTTACATCAAAGTCAGTAAAAAATAGTTACTTAAAATTTTTTAGTTTTGCTTTTACATTTTAAAGTCTCAGTTTACTTGACATTGATTTTTGTTGTTGGTGAGAAATTGCCTTTTAATTTCATTCCACTGCTATACAGAAAACTGTATTTCCAAGTTCATTCCCCCCCCCGCCACCTTTTCCAGTGACTTACATGATCTTATATTTCATACATGAAATGTACATAAATATGACATTGGTTTATAAGCTCTCTAATTTTTCTCCTATTGGTTAATTAGGCTACTCTTGTGCCAAAGTACTCTCTTTATTATTCTGGATATTGTTATAGATTATAACAATTTATAATAATATAATACAACTGTAGTATAATTTGTAATTGTTATCTATCAATATCTGTTAAGTTCCTTTGACATTCTCTTTCTGCTGTGTGTGCATTTTGATAAGTGTTTTCTACTCACAGTTGCACTAACATGGGTACTTTCTTATATTAGGGTCATTAATGCATTTGTAATCCCACTGAGTCATGATTTTAACAAAATCCTCATGAACTATATGGGTAGGTCAGTCAATGTCTCCTATAAAGTTTTTTTTTTTAACGCCTGTTTCTATTTACTTATCACCTTAGATGATAGATTCTCAAGCTTCAGCATGCATTAAAATCACTTGAGTGGCTTGTTCAACTGAAGGTTGATCTCCCCCCTGCGCCCCCCCCCCCGCCCCCGCTTTCTGATTCAGTGGACTTGGAGTGAAGCCCAAGGATTTAAATTTCTATCAGTTTCTCTGGTAATATTAATCCCCATACTGAGAACTAACTTAGACTAACTTTACTTGTATAGTCCTTATGAGTTTCTGTTTTTATTCATGTCCTTTCTGACCACTGCTTCATTGTCAGTGAGGTGTGTCATATTCTGCTTCTTTGGGAAGATGAAGAGTCAGCTGAAAATTACATCTCTAGGGAGATAATTTAAATAACATTAAAAATAACAGACAATCTATTGACCTTGCAGTGTAACAGTATGTAACACTCCTTGCTAGCTGCAAAAGCTTGGGTTTTTACCCTTTAACCATTTCATGTATACTCTTTTGTGTAAGGGAAAGAGTTGCTTTGGGTTCTATAGGTGAGGGTATAGAAAGACAAGATAAAATTCACATAGTGTGTTCCCAGAGGGATAAGGGAAACATCTATTCTGGAATAACTATTCATAGATGGCTATGCATTTATAAAGCAGTTACTTAAGCTGGTTAAAAGTACTTTGGAGACTTAGAATATATTCCCAGGATTTTGGTACTAGAGGCTTCCTGACCTTATTAGCTATGCTCATAATTTATTTGCCTTGGTTTCAGCAGAGGCTTGCTCTAACCTAATGTCATAGTTAATAAAATCTTTTCAAACTCAATCTGTTAGCTTTGCAATTGTATTTGCCATTGAATGAAGGATATAGAATTTTAACCCCACGAGTGAAATTTAAGATTCATAAATGCTGAATTTGATCCACCTTTGGAACTACTGTTTGGCTATGCATTGTAGATAACTTATTTTTCTTGTAAATTCAGTTGCTTTATTACAATGGTACATAACAAAGACAGCCATGTTAACAAAGACAATTCCACTATTCATTTCTATAGTAAAAATTAATCGAATACCACCCTGTATCAGGTCTTCTGTTTGGCAATGGCAGTAAAATAATTAGCAAGATTGCTATATTTCCTCCCTGCCTTGATCTCATATTTTTGCAAGGAAGAGAGATATGTAAATAAAGACTCCAATAAAACATTAAGTAAAATTATAAACATGTTCCAGATGGGGTTGACAGGTCAAATGGGATCTGGCAGTGGCAGGATTCAGGAATGCTTCGGCATAATGAGGAATGTGACACCACACACCGTAAAGGGACTGAGAGGCATCTCTACTCATCTCAGATTAAAAAGTTGGTACTCCTTCTCATGTAACGTTTCTTTTGCTCTAAACTGCCCAATGCTTACGATCAATAAGTATTCAAGAGTAAGCATTTTGTTTGGAATCCAATCTCAAAAGGCAGGCAAACGAGACCTATGTTCCTGAGGAACAGTTAGCATTCCTATAAAGAAGAACAGAAAACAGGCTCCCACTTTGGATGCCAGGAGCTAGGTATTATCAATCAGCTATAATAGAAATGGAAATTGGGAAACACTTACTGGCCTTCTATAGAGGAACATTTGGCAAATCTTGTCTAAGAGCAAGTGGTAAGTGTGAGGGCTGTTGGGCCCCCTTACTATTTTTTTCCCCCAAATAATCCATTTTGTCTAGCCTGAATTTCACAGCAATGATCAACTATTGTAAACCAGAGTAATAACATCTTTGGCAGTACTGCTTGCAAAAATAACAGGGGAGTAATGGGAGACCTGCCGAGAGTGCATGTAGGGGGCTGAAATGCAAAGCTTCCTGCACTTGTAAGATAGTAGGATGAAATTCCCCTTGGACACCTGTTGTTCAAAATAAGGTCCCTTAAGGAATAAAATCCCACAGCAATCTTGCCCTTCTTTATCAGCTTTGACATTACTACTCCGCACCTTGCCTTTGGCTTTATTATTTTTTTTCACCAGAAATAAGATGCAAATACCTTACATAGTCTTGCAATAGTTAATGTGCTTCTATTTTTAAATGAACATCTGCAACTGCAGAAAATTTTCATAAAACATCAGTCTTTTTTTGACCCAGCATCTTCTACTCTGGTACTGTCATCTTCAAGTCCCTTGTCAAAGAGGTGCCTAAATGACTGACACTAATAAAGTAAAGGAACATTTTAGAAGAGAAAAAAGAAGAAATATAAATCACTCCTCTAACATCAACACACTTCACTATGCTTGCAGACTTCATAAATCAGATTTGGTAATGAGGGCTGAAGGTACACACTATGTGAGGAGAAAGTATGGTGAAGTTCATGTCTGAGAACTGAAGTATTCTGATCATAAACTAAAAATTCCCAAGTTAATCAGAACCTAATTTTAAATCTGAATAGGAGTGTGGGTTTGAGGATCACATCTATCTCTTTGCATTCGATGTTTTCAGTGCTCTGGAAGTGTTTAATGTTACTATTTATAAAATATTTCTGAAAGTCATAAAATTTCAGAGATAAATATGAACTATTATATGGTTCTTGAGGTGTCATTTAAACAAACCACTAGCACATAACAAAAATACCTTGTAATATGCACATATGTTTGGATATTAAAGTTGACTATGACTTTGCATTTGTGCCTAGTCAGAAACATGATCCTGCAGGGAAAATCTGGGGGAAAAAAATGAACATTCCTTTCTTTAAAGCTTATTTTGTTTTACATTACACAATTGCCCTACTTATTTGTCTTTCTACCACCTGAAAAATAAATGTATGATATTTTTCTACAAGTTTTTTGGGCTGGGTTTAGTTGCAAATGCATTTCATAATCTTGCACTGGGGGAATTCCTTTGTACTGAAGTTGAAGATATTGAACCAGGGAGTTGATAAGAACTTTCCAAGGTAATTAAATTAATGCTTTGTCTCTCTGTCCTGGGAGCTATGTTGGGATCTTGATTGGCTGGTGGTCAGAGTGAAGGAAATTTGGCCAGACCTAGCATAGTATATACTGGGTGGTTAAGCACTAGGCGATTAGAAGTATGCACAAGCTTTTCTTGACCAAGTGAAAGGATAGAAATAGGAAAGTGAATGTACTATAGGTCTCAAAGGAGGCTCTACTAGTAAAGACAGAGAGACACATGTAGTGGATTTTTATACTGTGCTTGCACTTTGTATTTATAGAGCATTTTTTGTTCCAACATCTTACACCAATTTTAAAGATACTTATCAGTTGGAAGGCAGTTACTTTCTTGCTAAAGTCATCAGAATGCTGAATTACTAGGTTTATAACTAACCCAAGGTCATTTATTACAGTGGTATAAAGGTGTTGAGTGTGGAATTATAATTGTTTTGACTCTCGATCAAATTGACTAAAATCCTGGCTAATCTAATGTCTCCACATCCCAAACTTTGTATTTCTCAATGGGAAAACCTGGAAGAGACTGAAGTGAACTCAGATCTGTAGTTTCTCATGAATGGACATAGAGACATTGAGAGGTGGGGGTGAAAGAGGGTATCTGGGGTCATTTCTTCTTTTTTAAAAAATGTTAAACCATGTAATCTATTGATATAATTTATTGAGATAAAGATATTTGATATGGAGATAAAAACATTCTTAGATAATGAACTCTGAATTTAACTATATTAATAAATGTCTTGGAGCTGGAGTGTTCTTTCTGGCTGTTACCCCTACTAGAGAGTTTAGCTCAATATTCAATTTCAGATTGAAGTTTTATGCCTGTGCACAATGCTAAGCACATAATAGTGATGGAATATACATTTGTTTGAGAAAATGATGTAGAAAATTGAATAAATTATTCATGCAAACTTCTCCGTAAGTTCCCATTTATACCAACCTTTACTGTGTAACAACACTTCACAACACATAAATATGAAAAGAGAACTACCAAATATCTTTGGTTTGATATTATTGCTTCTGCCTTCTTTTTCTAATTTATGAAGTAATTCTAAGTTATGTCAGTCTAAGTGTTTCTCTCCTGATGAATGTATATTTTTGAAGGTGTGTTGAACTTCTAAGATAATAAGGCTGGAAGCAATATGTCTCATTTTCATGATGTCTAGAATAACTCACAAATCATAATGACTCAGACTATCTTTTTATATTTTTAGCACTGAAATTTGCAAAGGTGCCCAGAGGATAATACATGATGGGTGAATCTCTTAAATGTAATAAATACATCATAACTAACTAAATAAATAATAGGTAGATAGCCTTGCTATTGACTTTCATGAGAGATACATGTGTATAGGAAGGAGAGATACAGGTTGACAGTTTTTAAAGTGCTTCATAAAAGGATCCATTTAAATATAATGTATTGCCATTATTCTAGAGACAAATACTTCCCTATAAGTAAAGGTCTTGTCAGCATTTCTATGGGAAGCTTTCATCTTAAGGGTGTGTAACTCAACCCTAAATTGTGCTGTCAGCTGAAATATGGTATATAAAGTTTCAGTGTCATTGCCATTTTTTTTCAACATTTGGAATGAAGAAACCCCACGTTTTTCACATGTGGGCATTAATCTAAAGCAGAAGGCAGTAATTGCCAATGCTATCAAATTTTATTCCATCTGAATAAGATGATATTTCCTAGGAAATCAAGGCTGCTGACACTGAGGAACAAACGTAAATAGATTTTTGTAATTCTGCTTTATGTCAGTGTTTTGGTCAAATATAATGTGTAGGTGCTGTAATTCTGGCTTCCAAGTCATTTGGAGGAAAATAATTATGCCTGGGGCACTGGAAAAATTTCAGTTTTGAACTAGAGATGTGAAAGTATTAACAATCACGCCTACTGAGATGAACTATCTACCAGTGACATTTAAAACTAGCTTATTCATTTCTATTCTTTATGGGCTAGATGTCTATTTCAGGAATTTATGGCAAACATCTGATCCAAAAGTAGTTATGTTCTTGACAACAAAAAGTGATAAAGAAGCTGTAGAGAGCAATGAAAATTGATGGGGATAGAGAGTGATAAACAGTAAAAGAGACCCATTAAGGGCCAAATGATTGGTAAAGCTGGAGGAGAAGGAACTGAGAGGTAAATTAGAGTGCAGGGTGATCATTTCACAGGTTCAATCAGCCAGCTCTTACCCGCTATTTCTGGTGTGTTCTGGGTTGAAATCTGAAGGTAATTTATTAGAGTTTGGGTCTTACATCATTTTGCAGTTGTAAGAGGAAAAGAAGAACCATGACTTGTTTTTTTAGGGAACTTATAATAAACCCATCAAGATTCAAATTAAGTTCAAAAAGGATTTCTTTTTTAGCAGCATTGAGCAAAATATAAAGAAATAAAAGTGTGAAATGTAAATTTACTGAATGTATGGTTTCTATTAAGTTTTGACTTTTAAAAGCATAATATAATCTTTTATTCAGATATTAGGGACTAATATTTGGTCAGTTTTCCTTTTCAACAAAAGACTTAAAACACAACACTTTGGTGTTTTAGAAGTTACATTTAAGAATGTGCTTCTGTTTCATCTCAGCAACACCTCCCCCCGCCTCCCCCAAAAAAGACATACTTGTCATTCTCATCCTCACAATGTAGAGATAAATGGAGAAACTTAGACTATGTTCTGTTTTCAAAGGCAGATTGGGAAAGTGCCTATTATTATTCCGGGTATTTTGAGTATGATAATTATTTAATTATCCATACAACACATATCCAAAGAAGAAATTATTTTCTACTTATGTAGATGAGGAAGCCTAAACTCAAAAAGATCAAAGTTGCCTGCCAAATTCACCTAACTAGTAAATTACCAGAGATAGGTCTTTCTGGCTTCAAAACCCATTCTGTTTCTATAAAAGCAAATTACATACCATGTTATGTCAAAAGTTTCAAACTGATATGTTATTTTTAGGATCCACAATTTTCCTGAAAAATTAAAAGATACTGACTTTCATTTTAGCAGTTATTTATTGGTATCTACTAACAAACGTATAGCACTTAGGTGTTTACAAAATGGTTTCGAAATCATTATCTAAGTTAAGACTTCTTACATTTTTGTGGGTTTATAGATAGGAGTGTTAATGCTTCAAGGCACAATCATTGTATTTTACTTTTTCTGTGTAACACTCCTGAACTGCTGGTGCACTGCTGGCTTGAAATAAGTTCTCAAAGAAAAGTTTCTGGACAGATTTGAATATTGTCTGATAGCCTGAATGAAGAAATAGATGCGTTTGTAGCTTCTTTTGTGTCTACAATGGATTACAAGCTCTCTCTATTATATTTCAGTATAGGGTGCTGGCTACACCCACATTTCATTTTGAGTCTTCTCTTTGAATCAACTTGTCTGTCCCAGCAGAATGCTAATGCGTATTATCCATTGACTTCTCTTGCACACTGGTTTCTGGATTGAGCTAGGATACAGATATAAAACTCCTTCACTCAGCCAAAGTGTTAAAAACAAAGAAGAGAGTGTCAATGGACACAGCGTCCTTTGCCTCAGGATGAAAGTGGCTTTATGACAGATGCAGTGTTACAGGTGGTTCCTGGACCGTGAAGCCCCTGCACTAGTCCTCCATAAATCATCTGTTCATTGGGGAGAGAGTCTTAGGAAGAAGACTCCCTTAGCCAGAAGAAGACGGATGCCAAATGTAGCACTTTAGATCTGGAATCAGGGATCAAACAATTTACAATTTTTTCCATTGCCCCCTGCTCCTCATTAAATTCTGTTTTGAACAGGTTTTCCCTGGCACTTCCTCTCTTAAAGGTATCTCCCAGAGGTGATGTATTTCCTGCTCAGACCTAGTCAGAGGAGTTGGAATTTAAATATCATTGATTCCATTGTTATATGTCAATTATGAAGACATATAAGAAATCCAAATGTTTATTTAACAAGTAGAAAAATTTTGAATCAAGGTACATAGCAAATATATTTTACCTAACTTCTAATTTTGTATTACTAAAGGAAGAAAATTATAACAATGTTCAGTAGTTATATTTCCATTTTACGAGCTTGCTTGTCCTCTCCTTTTCCTTTCTCTCAAACATCAAACAGTAAAACAATTTAGAAAATATCCTGTACAATTTTCAATACTTAATTCAAAAATAGAATTGCTTTAATTGGCATAATATCTTATTTAATGTTTTATTCTGAAGTAACTTTTAGAAAGTTTCTAGTGTTTTATATTTTATGTACTTTAATTCAGGATTGCTCCTGAATATTGGGGTGAGGGGAGATTAAAAATCCTCCTATGTAGTCTCTTGATTGCCCAGCTCCCTGTTTTTTAAGTCTAGGAGTGACCAGAACTAGTCCTAGTGAAAGGAACCCTCAGAGCTAAGTGCTAAGACCTGAAATTTTGTTTTAGACTGGAAATGAGAAAGAAACATTTTGGAGAAAATGGGCAAAATGTGGGATGAGCAGTTCCTTGCTTCCCTACTTTATTCTTTCATATTGTTATACTTACAGAAGCAACTAAAAAAAGTAAAAGCAATGGTATGAAATTTTATAACACATTAAAGAAGAAGAGTGGCTTCTGGACTGAAATGAATATAATATACACCAAGTTTTAGCTGGGAGAAATTTTTTTTGTCGTAGACAATTATAATTAGTTTGTTCTGGAAGGTTATGGGTTTTATAATGAGAATGCTGAACCAAACTTAACAGCAGCATCATGTGAGAGTTGGATATAATAACAGCTCTGAAACCTTCAGAACAAGAGGACAATGTGATCCTTAGCGAGTAGGAGAGAAAGACTGAGATGTATGTAAAAAATGCACACCAAAAAAAGAGCAAGTGTGTGTTTTCAGTTTTGCAGCCCAACATTTTGTATTATTTGGGGGGATGATTTGGGTGGTTGTCTTTACAATGGAGTTAAATTGGTTACTTATTTTAGCCACTGCATTAGTTCAGCTTCACTCTGTTCCATTCTAAAAATGCATCCGCATATCAGTCAGCTGCAGGGCACTTGACTCAGCATGCGTGCCTGCTATGAGATTAGGGTAAGTGGATTGAAACACGAGAACATAGGTTTTGAAAATTTGCTATGACAAGTGGTGATCTTAGCAAGCTAAGCAAGGCAAACCAGAGCAACCTCTAATGGGATAAGCCTCTACCGCCCTTCACAACATTATCTATATTTTAAATTAATCTTTTTGGCCTTGGTTGTGTTTGAGTATATTATATTTTGAATGTTTACCCATAACTATCTTAAACACTTAAGTTTTATTGTTAGATTTCCTGCTTATTAAGCCATCAAATAAAATAATGGTGAAGACAATTAAAAACAGAATATGATGAAACTGAAGAGTATCAGAATTATCTTCCTTTCTATTAACTTGTACAATTGCACATGTGTGTCAGCAATTACAGATTAAAGAAGCAATTAGCTTGAACAGGAAAAACGTGAAACTGATACTTAATATACCAACAGACTGTGAGCTTGAAAGCCTCCACTTTTGGTGCAGTTGCAAGCAGAATTGGAAAAAATCCATTCAACCATAGCCCATCATTCTAATCAAATTTTGAAAACCAATAATGATAAATTACATCCCTATGTCATAAATCCATGTTTTTTGAGATTTATGAACCCTAGAATTAACTGACGTGATGATTTATATCAACTGCGATTAACAGCTGAATGACTTTGTTTTGATGTGTTTCCAAGGAATTAGACTCCTAAAACAACAAAATGTCAAGACGTTTAGTGCTTTTCTTCATAGATGACTTCTAAAGTGCTTAGGGACATATTTATAAACAAGTGGAGCTAAGGGAAGAAGTAAAAGTGGAATGTCAATTGTTTACTGAAAAGAAATTTATAGAATTGTTTAATGCAAGCAAATAGAGGAGGAAAATTAAGGCAACTTCCACATCAAGTCCTACTTTTCTTTCTCTGCTCCAATCTTTAATTTCCCTTCTGATTCAACGACCCCTCAAATAGTCTCTCACCCCTCCCCGCTCACACACACATTTAATAAAAGTCTTTGGCCAAGAAGAGAATAGAAATTAGGTTCTCCAGATACTTTCCCAGTCTTCTTACTCAGTAGCAATCAGGGTTCTAAAACATCTCAAATTTCTGAAGGCAATTCTGAGCAGATAAACTGAGCATCAGCATGAGTAAATATTTGTGGAATTACTGATAGAATCTAAGGAATTAAGTTTTCTTCACATTGTAATGAAAGCATTTAAGTCTGGAATACTTTCTGCTCACTGGTCATTAGAACTAGGGTAGAAACCACTGACTCATTTTTTATAAAATTATAACTCCCTCATTCACCTGGAGTGCCTTTCAAATATTTTTGGTGGCATCTTTTTTTTTCAAATAACATATTTTAAAGCTAGATAAAATAAAAAAAAATAGATATAAAAGAATAAGTTGAAAAAACAAAGAAAATTATAAAAAAAATAAGGAGAGGCATGCTTTATTAGTGACTAAAATATACTCTAATGACATAGTAATGAAAAGGGTATAATGTTGGCACTGGAATAAAAAAACTGAGTTAGAATAGACACATGGAAATATAAGATATGATAATATTTTTCATTTGTTAAACAATAGTTTTATGTAACCAGTAGATCCAGCACAAATAGCAATCTTTCAGACAGAAAATAAATCTGGATTTTACTTCATATAAAAAGTAATAAATGAATTAGATATTTAAATTTAAACATTTAAAAATTGTATAAATCTATTTATCACCTAGGGGTTTGAAAGGCTTATGTAACAAGACAAAAATCTCTGCTAGAAAAAGCAAAACAAAACCAAAAGCTATAGACATATTTAACTACGTAAATATGTAGAAAGACATTTCTATGGCAAAATATACTATAAACAAAGTCAATAACAAATGACTGATTGATGGAAATATTCACCATACATGTGAGAGATCGATAACTTTAGAATAAAATGAGCCTTTTCAAATTCATAAGAAAATGACAACGGAAAACAACAGAAAAATGAACAAAGTACATGAAAAGGTAGTTCACAGAAGAATAAATTCAGAGAGCCAATAAATTTACCGACAGAGGCTCAATCACACCAGTAGTCAGGAAATTTTTTTTAAATGGCATATTTTAAGAAATAGTATGCAGCTTATGCTTATGGTGGATAAAAATTACAAGAAGAGATAACAGTCTTTGTAGTACCATAGGATAAATGGTTAGCTCATGCTTTTCAAGTAGATTTTTTTTTATTATGGCTTTCTTATAAACAAATATGGCAATAGCTATTAAAATTTAAAAGATACACACCCTTTAACTCAGCATTGCCTCAGCTGAGAATCTATTTCCTGAAAAATAAACCACTGGGATATATGCAAACTGAAAATTAGTGAATGTCCATCAAAAAGAGAATGGTCAAATAAATAATTGTAAATTCATAACATAGAATAAGGCAGCTAAAGAAAGTATAATATTTTCTTTGGGAAAGTTGACTTAGATGAGAATTACAAAATGTGGTATTAACTGATAAGAGCAGAAGACAGATAAATATATAGATTATGATCACTTTTAGCAAAACAAATAACAAGAAACTCATTACGTATTATGATTATAAATTGTATAAGGACACATACCAGATTGTTAATACTGGTTATAATAGGTGAGAAGGGAAGAGAGGAGAAAGGCAGAGGCACACCAGAAAAGGGAAGAAATGAATGATAAAAAGAATATGTTTGCTATGATCTTGGCTATGCAACAATTTGCTGGTGGTGATTTCAGAGTGGTGAAATTTTAGGGGATTTATATTTTGTAATTATAGCTGAGGACCTAAAGCTGAGAAAAGGATAAGCCAAGTACCAATAAATAGGAAAAAAAAGTTCAAGACCATCCTTATAGTTCTTGCCAACAGTAGCTCATCACCCACTTCCAAACTACACAAAAGACTTAAATATTGGGATGTGGTTCCATAGTGTAGTGGTTAGCATGTCTACTTTATATGCAGAAGGTACAGGGTTCATGCCCTGGTAGAGTCACGATCCATGGTCTATGGCTATGCCACCCTAAACAAGCCTGATGTCTGAGCAGGGCCAGACCTGATTAGTACTTGGATGGGAGACCACCTAGGAAGACCAGGTGCTGTGGGCAAAAATAATAATAATAAGATTTAATATTGGAGAAGGTTTTTGTTTTTGTTTTTGTTTTTTAAATCAGATTACTGTAGCATTTCCCCTCCTTTCCAGTTGAAGGACAGGTTTTCCCCCAACTTCTCAGGTTACTGTTTGTGCTTCAGAGAACTATCAGAAAGCTGGGCATGTGTTGCAGAGTATGAGTCACTGGCACTCATAAAATATGTGAAAATGAGAGTCTTGCTGGAACAGTCTCTGGCAGGAAAGGCTGTGCTGGTTTGATAAAGGCCTTTCCTCCCAGATTTTGGTAGAGAAAAGATGTCTGCTTATTTCAGTTGGGGTCAATATTAAAATGCCTGGGCATTTCCTAAAACATTTAAGCAATATTTATGTAGAAGAGACAAGTCAGTCTAGTGCTGTGAATTCTGAATTAAATTGAGAGAAGGTTGAATGATATTGTTTTATTTGCTTTTTTCCTTGTTTCTGTATGGCTCCATTTCTGTGAAAAATAGCAATCACTCCAAGTTCAGAGCACCAGATTCTAATAGGAATTGATGATTACTTACCACATGCCAGGCACTTAACAAATCTATGAAGTGGGTATTACCATCCCTCTTCTACAGATGAGCAATCGAGGCATAGACTAAATAAATAATTTGCCAAAGTTCACACCAATCATAATAAGAGTAGGTAATATAGGGACACAGAATGGAATACATTTCTTAAAGGGCATATTAACCTCTATTGCCAGGTAGCTGTTCGCATTCAGAATAGTGCCCATCATATAGTAAGCACTCAGTAATGCTGAGTATTATTATCTGCTAAGGGAGATATAAATGGTGATCACTGGCAAACTGCTTACTGTTTCTAAGCTTTATTTTCATTTACTAGTCAGGTTCCTGGCAAAAAGCAAATGACATCTACAAACAGAGTAATTAAAGAGAATTTACAAAGATACTCATTAGAAAGTTGTGGGAAAGGTTAAGAGAAAACAAAAAAGAATGATACTTCACCTCTGGCTTAATGAGGGCTGGATTATTATCACCACATCTGAAAGGCCAGGGGAGAGAGTAGCTCATGGGACACCAAAAGAGCTGTAGCTATAGTTATTGCTGCCTAATAGATACTGTGACTTTTCATTACAATACAGCAGTCACTGCCAACCCCTTGAGTTGAATTGATGGAGCCCGGAAAATAACTCAAATCTCCTTTGCTTCCCACACTTTAATCTCCTGCTGCCCTCTCCACTGGCCAGACTGAAAGAGAAGCCAGAGGGCAAAGGGGTCTGGGTAGGTCAGCCTCCTAGGGGCCCAGAGAAGAAAGGAAAGTGGTGGAAAGGTCTGGGGATGCTGAGAATATCTAGTACATTCATGTTCTATAAAATGAATTTATTAACCAGTATTTTTGTATGCCTACCAAACACTGTGTTATCGAGTATATCAAATGTAAATTACAAGGTCTTGTGACCTCAAGGAGCTTAAATTTTAGGTGGAATTTGATATGATACCAATATAGGTTAAAATGTTAAACTCTAAAAGTAAAAATGTTGAAGTGCAGGCTCCAAAGTTACAATGTAAATTTGAATAAGTAACTTAAAAGATTTAGAAATTGCCTTTCTCCATCCTGAAAAATGAGAACAGAAATAGTACCTTCTTCAATGGTCTATGTTGAGGATTAAATGTACTGATCCCCCTAAAATATTTATAACAGTGCTTGACATAGTAAAAGACTTAATAATATGGCTATTATTATTATCTGCCCACTGTGATACAGAAGGTGTGAGCAAAGCCCTAGACTATTTTCTAAGTAGAGAGCATGGCACTGGAGAGGCTGGATTAGACACATCTCTAAGGTCTATTCTAGGTCCTAAGACTGTATGGCAGTTTCTCAAGGTCACACTCCAGGTATAGGCAGTGTCAGAAATACTGTCGATTTCCGATGTATATTGAACCACCTGCCGAGGCTTCTTCCCTTCTTTGTGTCTATACACTGACCAACCCTACTCCGGATGGTCATAAATGAAATATTGCATCAGCTATTTAAAAGTTCTAAAAAGCATATATTAAGACTGATGGTATTGATGATAATACTTACTGGCATTCGAACCCAAGACAGTAAGGCATTTTATAAATCAGCTAACATCCCTGTCCAGAATCTAAATTTGAGGTCTTGAGCTATACATCATAGATGTCTTTTTGAAGACTATGCTTTCCTCTTTCCTCTTTGGAAGGCAATTTATTATTTTTATCAATATTAATGTATTGCTTTTTTTTTTTAGATGAAGTATATCTGTCTATCCATATCTGGCTTAGACAAATTTCTTTTGAATCAATGAGAAGCAAGTTGCTGGCTTTTTCTTTCTCTTTCTCTGCAAAATGTTCAAATAATTATTGCTAAGATATATATGTATATATATATATTTTAACCAAGTGTCCCTAAGCAATTTTAGTTTTAATTTGATTCTATACTTTGAAGGAGAGTGGTGTGTAATCAATAAAACAACAGGAATTGTCCTTTTGCAAGAGTGAAATAAGTTTCTATTTAGAATGTAAGATGACACCCGCCAGCCCTCCTTACAGAAGCTGGAAATTTCTGCAGTCTTGGTTTTCTCCTGTGGTTTTGCCATGCACAGCTTCAGTAAGAAAGCATGGGGAGTGTCTCTTTTCCATGCTCTGGTTTGCTTTATTAACAGTGATAGTTTATTAAAATATTAAAGGCTGAAAGGAAGCTCAGAAAATACTGAAGGAAAATCCTGCCTTTTGTAAGCAAGAATATGTGGAAATTCAATGGGTAACTTAGTTTGGATGCCTTTTAAAAATTTTCTCTGTTGCTAAGGGATCGTAATGGTAGGTATAGAAGTGAGCTTAAAGCAAGTTCTTAGAAAAAGCTTTTGCCCAATAGCAGTCACAGCTTTTATAAGTAGCAACCATGTCCATATGGAGAGAAAAAAGCTAGAAGTGAAAATTACATCATCCGTTCCATATCAGACAAGTTAATTAGTTGGTCCATAATCACAGACTGCTCCAAATGAAAAGAACAGCTTTTTTACTTTTGAACGATAAGCCACAGAAGGTGCAATACCTGTGTAATTCATTAACAGTAAGAACGTTCTGCAGGAAGACATTCTGAATTCAGATTATCCTGAACTTCAACTTGCAGTAGCCAAGGTAGGGTGAGAGTTTTGCAGTTTCCCAAAACAAATTTAAAATGTGAGCATTTCCTTTTGTGCCCATCAGAAGCACTCTAAGACACTTGGAAGTTTTTATGAGGTATTTTGTTTTTTTATTTTTAAGATATCAGGGCAGTGTTTAGTGCAATGAATAAGCTATGGAGCCTTGTAATAGAAGAACCAGTTTAAAATGGGAGTCCAATGCAATTCCTAAAATAACTTGACAAATGGGAAGGTCCAAATCTAAGTTCCTGACTGCAATGTGTCACCTACCTATTTGGAACAATTTATTTTAAGGATTTTATGTATATATTAGTATGTAAAGGTCCGGAAGCTTCCATGATCAGAAGAAGAGAGGCTTGAAGGTCATGGACGCATACCCTCTGGTAGCTGGAAAGGTGATTCTGGCTGATTAGAGTCAGGAAGCTGGAAGGTTGAAATGTACAAAAAGGAAGATAAGTGCTTTGCTATTTGGAAATAAGCCCAATTAGCCCTTTTTCTAGACTTAATTTTCTTTTCTTGCTCCAATTCCCAAATAAAAGATGCACAAAAATCAGAAGAGTGGCATTTGATTCATGAGAAGAGAGTGGTGAACTAGCATATTCTGATGCCTTTCCCCAAAATCTACCTGGAGAAACAACTATAGAAACAGAGAGAAGCCTGGTGATAGAAATGATATAAAACTGTGAGAAACCCGTGAAGGGTGCGCAGCAGCAGGGGGTTGCAGGCAGCCTGTGTGAGCTGCAGCTGTGGGAAGAAAGTTGAGGAGAGGTTTTCAGTTCTCTTGAGTCTTGCTCTTTTGTACATTACTTCTTTGGAACTGTTTTTCCCTCATCATATGCACAGAAATCCACAGCAACAGCCTGGACCTAGCAGTAACAAGGACATAATATTAGGCTCTGTAAAATTTCTGCTGGTGAGATGCTAATGGAACAGATGTCAGCTGCCAGGGATCTTACTTCCCCGCCCTAGTTCCGTTTAAATGTTAGGGCTAGTGGATTTGTTTTAAGGAGATTGTGTCATCTTGAAAAATGATTCGGAAGACTTCTCCGGTGGAGTGGCAGCAGACAAGTGACTGAGAGAGGTTCTTTGACACTTTGGTGCTCCCACCTAGGCTCACCCTTTCCCTTTTCTTTAAATTCATTGGAAGAAATATAACTTAGATGCTTCTCTAATTCATATTATCAGAAAGCATTATGAGCTCATGATATCTCTAGATATCAGAAAGAAAGACCTCTAAAAGAAAGGTGACAAACTATGGTTACTGAACTCAGGTTCAGTTGCTTGCTGCTCAGGAGCCAAAAATCGAGAGACAAGGGAGGAAAGTGGGTTTGTTCGAGAGCCGGCACCCTGAGAAGATGGTGGACTGCTGTCACAAGACCATCTTGTCACCTTGGTGTAGGCAGGGGTTATTATAGGGAGAGGGCTGAATAAAGGACATGAGAGAAATTCCAGAGCTGCATCCTGGAGGGAAGGGTTATGCCCCTAGGCTGACTATCTTGTCTCTCAACCTTGGCTTGTTTCTCATGCCGGGGTCCCAGGCTTGCAGTCATCCTTTGCAACATGCTCTGATAAACATCCTGGAGCTGGTCAAGAGAAGGTCTGGTTTGCTTTATCTAGGGGAGGATTTTGCAGTCAGTCTTCTGGTACCAAAAGGTCTGGGAACCAAGTTGGCTTCCTTTGAAGTTTGTTCCTAGGGTTCTCAAGCAAGCAAGCTGTTTATCTACAAGTTACACATTAGTTAACAAGGCATTTTTATGACACGAAAAGGAAAATAAAATTGTAAGGACAATAAAATGGTTACAAGGTTACATTATGAGATGACAATTATAAAGCTATAATAATCACAGTTATAATTCCCTGTCATTTCCTTATTTTCATTTCTATGGAAGTTTTGCTTATCTAGCTGTAATGGACCCTTGGGACAGCAATTTATCATGAAACACTTGAACCTGCAATGTGACATGGTGTTCAACTCCTCTAGTTGGAGGAAGAGTCATAAGGTACACCTGCTTTCCAATCGTCAAGACCTGTCTCCATAGTTTAGTTATACTTATTTTGATCATTTTGAACATTCTGTAAAAGACTAATATTAACATTAATATAGTTAAGCCTTGTTTTACAGTTCTTCTTAGGACAGATTTTATTCCCAATGGTTATCCAAGAAAATAAATCAGGAAATCATTCTCCCATGTCTTGCAATAAAGAAGTAGACACACAAAGGTGGAAGGGTAAGGACAGAAAAGACAAGTGAGTTGCAATGCTATTATATTAGGCAAAGCCTGCTTGAATCAGAGAAAGAAGCTACAGCAAAGAAATGCAGCCTGTGTGTGGTTAGTGTGCTATTACACTGCTATACACAACAGAATTCTTAGAACAGTTGGACTAAGAATTTCAAATAAGTTTAATTGATATAACAAGTGTTAACAATATGTAGGAGAAGTCATAAAGAAGAACCAAGTGGAAAAAGTAAATATGAAAAAAATAAAATAGTTAAAATAAAGAACTGAGAAATAAGGTAAATAACCCAAAGGATTCACTTGAAGAAAGAATTTGTTTGCTGCAATAGCAGATTGAAATCTTAGAAGATAACAGAGAAAAATAAAAAGAGAAAATATAACAATAAACCAAGAGATTTGGAGAATAGAAATAAAAGTGCTAATATCCAGTTAATAATATTCTCAGAAGAAAGGTGGAGGTGCTGGTTGTGAAGGAGAGGCAAAGGAAAGACATATTTGAAGAAATAATGAGTATTAATATCCCAGAGTTTTTTTTTAAAAAAGACAGACCTTTTATTTGAATAGCCCATAAAGTAAATTTTCTGTACCTCAGTTTATCCATCAATTAAATAGATATAGTAAAATGTTTGTCATACTATTTTAAAAATTAATTTGAGGAGTAAATAGGTTAATATATGTAAAGCCCTTAGAACAGTGCCTATAAATATTCACTATTTAGTATGTTATTATTATTATTACCTAGATGTATTCTAATTAAATTCTAAAACACCAAAGACAAATGGAAAATACTTCCCAAAAGAATCAGCATATCACTTACCAAAGAAAATTATTTAGATTGATATCAGACTTCTTAACACCATAATTACATGGTACAACCAAGGGCATTATATCCAGTCAGGTCTCAGAATATTTACTACATTGAAACCCACTTTGAACAACTCTTGGAGAATGTACTGAAATAAGAAGATACATAAAAGCACAAGGATGCTACCAGAGATATATGAAGTAATGGTGGCAAACAACGATGACAACAAAACTAGAGGATGTTATAATTATTTAAAAAAATATAAATCGAGGAAAATAAATTCTAAATCATCAACTTTCTGTTGGAGGTGGCAGACAGGGAAAGAGGACAAAAATGATGTAAAACCTTCAAGATACAAGTATTGCTATATTTAAGAACCTAATAATGAAAAATAAGGGAAAACCCATAAGTATAGGTCTTAAGTTAGGGCAACCACCCTAAGAATAAAAATAACCAGTAAGAATTTTCATGCATTTATGGCAGGAATGATGCAGCTATTCTGAGAAGCATCCTTACAGTTATTAGTCAAATTATGTATCTTTATACACTATGGCTCACCAACTTTGTTCCTGGATTTATATTCAGCTAAATTAGTATAACATTTCATACAGAGACAAATATCAGGATGTAGTTGGGATTTCCTAGAGGTGTCTAATATGGGGTGCACAGATGATTTAAGCAGAATCACAGCAAAAGCCACTCTAACAGCAGTGGTGGCAACCCTGAAACTAGCACATGGCTGGGCAGTGACTTTATTGAACTGGCATATGTAACCCAGAGCAGAGCCTTTGTGGGTGCTCAACCTGGTAAAGGTGAAAGCTCTAGAAGCGGTGGCAGAGGTAGAGAGAGGAAGTTATCATGGGCCTTGAATGGGATACTGACAAGACTTCAAGGTCAGACTTTGCTTAGGTTGGAGCCATATGGCTGCAGCCATATGGCTGCGATGTGTTTTAGTGGACTTTAGGCATCACATGCTTCTCAGTTTTGCATTGCTAATTGTGGATCCACAAAAGAGCAAAGAAAGTGAAACCAATGGGAAAAAGACTGGTTTCATTATTAGGTGCATTAAGGCAATAGGTTCCACCATGAACTGTTGGAAGGGCTTGTAAATATGTATTGGGTTGGGATTCAAAGGGATACAGGGGTGAAATGACACCTTTCGTTCAAACTCCTCTATCATTTTCTGTACATTTCCAACCTGTGTTACATGTATGAAAATAGCAGTTCCAAAACATTGCAATTCTGTGGAATTGATAAGTTTTTAAATCAGTACAAATGCTTAGCTCTCATCTAATATTAGGCCCATAGTGTGGTGGTTAAGTGCCTGGCTCTCAAAATAGACTGTGTATATTCAAAGCCCAGAACTGTCATGTATTATTTTAACAGAATATATGTGAAGGGCCTGGTACAGAGTAGTTATCAAACAAATGTTTTTCTTATTTCTTTCTATTTCATTATCAATTTGATTGAGGAGGTAATTCTTCTTATATGATTCACAAGTCGCATTTTGTGATGGTGTCCAAATTGGGCAAAGGCTGAAGTGCTGGATTCATCTGATTCTCATTGCTTAGTTTGGGCTCAATTTAAGACAGATGCATTAGTCTTTTAAGGAGAACTAGGCTGGCTAAACAGAATTTTGGATTCTATGTTTGATCAATTTACAAAGAACAGATTTGGTCTATTATTCCAGGGTGGGCCCTAAAGTTATTGGTTAATAAAAAGCTATGCAATCTACAAATAGCCATTTATGCCATAAATTTGCACTGTTATCTTTATATGTTAATTTATAATACTAGAGTATATAATTATAAAAACAATTATCATTTATATCTTTTAAACATGTATTTTTAGGCAAAATAAAGTGCCTGTTCTACTCTATAATTTTCTATCACTTCAAGTTTTTTGTTTAACTGTACACCTTTTGACATTTGGACTTGAACATCATAGTTTATGATATGTACAGTGATGTTTATTACATGTTTGTTCTTTTCACCAGCTTGAAAGGATATAATTGATATCACCAATTTAGCATGATAAACAACTTAGAAATTTAGAATGAGAAAAATACTAGAAGTAATAATTCCATTCGTCAAAACATATGTAAACATTAATTAATAAAATTTATAATGATTTGGGTAGTTATACTCATTTCTAGATCATTTCAATAATATCTAGGAGACCAAATTGCTATAAGAGTTGGCTTGTCATATATACAAAGAAATGGGCTATGGGAAGTCTACCTTCTCTTTTTTTTCACTTAGATTATGTACGTGTGTGTGTGTGTGTGTGTGTGTGTGTGTGTGTATGTGCAAGAAAAGAGAAGAGAGAAGGTGTAAGTTACTTTTAGTTTAGTTGATTATTTAAACACTTGAAAAAATGTAAATATGATTCAATACTTCAAAGAAAGGTAAGAAGGGAGAGAAAACCAATCAGAGTTTTGGTTCTGTCATAATTATGATGTGAAATTAAAATTTCTTTTTCTCTGTGAAGTTTTCCCTGATCCTCAACTGGAAGTAATTTCTTTCTCTTCTGCCTTGCCAGTGCCTCTCCTAAAGCATTTATGGACATTCTCCAGGGCCTTATGATATTGTGAGATTATAAACTAATTGAGCAGAGGATTTATATCTGATTCTGCTTCAGTGTGGAAGGTAGTGGCTTATAATAGAAGAGCAGCATTTAGAGTCAGCAAGAACTCAGTTTCAAGCCAAGCTCTGCCACTTCCTAACTATCTGAACTACACATTAATTTTTTGTGCTTCGATTTCCTCATACATAAAATGATGATAATAATATTCAGTTTATAGCATTTGTGAAAGATTTCATAAAATAATTCCTGCACTGCTCCTATTCCCTGCATATATTCAATAAATGTTAGCTCTCTTCTTTCATGTCTCTGATAATCATTTCTTTCCTACATTCCTCGATGTAGAAGGTATGCTTGTGAATAAAGAATGAGTGTCATTTTGCAACTGCATTGCTCATTGTTGAAATGGCATTATAGCCATTGTTTGAGAAGTATGGCTTGTGGGATATAATCATAAAACATTTTATTCTCGCCCCCTTCAGAGACCTCCCTCCTCCCACATTGTTCTTCTAATTTATTCAATAGGGCTACTATTTCCTCTTCTTGAATGAAATTTAGGGAAGTGCCATGACTTTTCTGATTACTTTCAGAGAATTAAAGATTTCTGGTCAGCAATTTATTGATCTTGTTTCATGTGATAATTAAAACTTCAAATTTCATTTGAGCTCTATCTGTTTCATTTTTTATGGCTCAGTTTTGTTGCCTAATGAGGTGGGGGCAGAGGCGGGAGTTGGGAGCTGATTGGCCTCCTCTCTTCCACTGATGTATGCTTCTGACTCTAGAGAAGAAGGAAAGTTATATATAACTCGAGGAATACTGTCAGGAATCGGTGGCAGACTCTCTGATTTATCGTTTTTTTTTTTCCTCCAACTTGTTTTTGTCTTTGTTTGTTGACTTTTAAAACAGAACTTTATTTCTCAGGATAGTTTAATAGATTCTTCAGAGATCACTCCAACCTGGATGGGCTTCCTCATTGCCACAGATTTTCTATCAGTATTACATTTGATGTAAATGAGGTATTTTCTCTGGCTGAATATGAGGTTCCCATTAGTCTCGGGCTTCTAATGGGTCTTTTACTCATTCATTCAAATAATATTTATTGACTCCCTATTATGCATCAACAATTCTTCTAAGTGTGATTAGTTAGCAAACAAAGATTTCTACCTTGGGAACATAAAATTTAAAGGAGGAGGCAGAACAATAAAAAATAGACAAGCAAATAACATAGTGTGTTAGAATGTGGCAAATACTATGGAAACCAAAAAAAGTAGAGCAGGTTAAGGAGGATCAGGATTATTTGGGTGAGGCTAAGTTGTGATTTCAAATAGAATGATCACTGTATTTCTTATTGACAAAGTGAGTTGCAACTCTTTGCATTCCTGTATGCTTTACCTTTTTTGTAGTGTGACTTTGCTGCTCAAGAAATATGAATATAGGCTTGGCTATGAGATTTGCTTTGGTCTATAGCCATTCGAAATTGTAAACAAAGCAAAACTTAAAAATGCTTGGACATTGATTGGGGTTTTCCCTGTCTTGCTGCTAAGGAATGCTCTACCACCAACTGAAGAAGTCTCTTTTCCCTGCTGGAGGGTAAAAGCCCAAGTGGAGCTAGAGCTTTCAGTCTTCACATCATTTTAGCTAAAGTTCCAGCTGAGGCTGAAGGCCATCCAACTTAGGTCATTCTTGACCATTCAGCTCCAGCTGAGCTGGCATAGATAAAAAGATTAGATTAGCCAACCCATGTAATCATAATCAATAACAAATAGTGGTTGCTTTAAATCAGTAGTCCTCAACGTTTTTGGCTCCAATGAGGATCTAATGTCTGATGATCTGAGGTTGAGCCGAGGAGGTGATGCTAGTGCTGAGGAGCAGCTGCAAATACAGATGAAGCTTCACTGGCTTGCCCACTGCTCACCTCCATGCTGTGCTGCCTGGTTCCCTCTTTGCGGTTGGCAATCGCTTATTGATACACTGAGATTTTAACATAGGCTTGAAGGAAGTCAGGGGGTGTGTCCCGTGAATGGCTGGGAGACTAGCCCGTGAAAATGCCTTAAAGCAGGAGAGGAAGGGAGAATAAGCACTGTGAAGTAGAGGAGAAGAAAGGGAGGGAGTAGGAGATAAAGGTGGTAGAGATAAGGGAGAGGTCTTTGGGAGAGACAGCTCAGATTAAATAGACTCCTAAATAATTTTACTTTTTCTCTGACTGAAATGGGAAATTTTACCCTTGAATTCCAATTATCCCTTCGGGCAGCCTCATGCTCCCCCCCACCCCCCCGCCGTGGCCCATTCATTGTCTTGATACATCCTGGGAGTGCAGACTCATTCCAGTTGCAACAGCCCAACAGCCAGCCAGCTTTTCTGCACTCCTCCCTCAGAAAGGCAGCTAGCCAAACTGTAGTTTACTCTTCAGATGTTTAAAGAACGAGCTAGCCATTAGTCTTCAGTGTCCTCCAAAGTGTAAGTGAAGTATAATAAGGTTTACTAGCCATTCCTCTATAATCTGTCTCTGTAAAATTTAGGCAAAGGGGTGAAGTACTTCTCCCCATGATCTTTACCTTTAGCAAAGAATGGGATTCATAAAGCACCAATAACTCTTTTTGAAAATCCTTTTGAAATTGTAAGCCGTTTTCTTTGCTCTCCAATCCCTGTTTTGGCTACAGGAGTATGGTCATGTAAGACTGTATTTTTTTTTTTTTTTACTATCTCCTTTTGTAAGTCCTGAATATTAGTTTTGCACCTTAGTTAGAATGTGGTACCTATTATTTTATCAGTTGTCTTATCAATTGCACCTGAAATTACAACTAAAATAGATGCTTTTAATATTTTGCCAGAGCAAGCGTCTAATATGGAAGTCTAATTTTCCAAGGTAGAAGAGGACCTACTTTTAAAACCTCTATTAACAAAATTATTTAATTTGAATACCACCTCTTACAATATAACTCTTATTCTCCTGTAGAGTAGATTATAATGATTCTACTTCATTTAATATTTAGTGGCAATTTCACTTATTTGGCCATTCATTTATTATTTACTGAACTTTTACCATGTGCCAGCTCTGAATTAGGTTCCAGGGATATGGAGAGGACAAAGACATAGTTCTTGACTTCATGGAGCTCACAGTTGACTAGTCAACAGTTTGTAAAGTAAGTGTAAAGAGGTATACAAAAAATATGCAAAGGAAAAAGGGTGATAAATCCTTATGAGAGAAGTGGTCAGTTTAGGCAAGGTACAGTGGTCTGTGAGTCATGGGGCTTTGGGGGGTAAATGCAAGTAAGTTGGCTTACGTGGAGCAGAATTGTGCCCAGATACTTGCAACATGATCTGAAAGCATTCATCAGCTGTGTTTCTGGAACAGAAAAGTTGAGAAATACAGGAACAGGAATATTCAACTTCAGCTACCATAGAATATCTTAAAGAATTTCTTTGGGAATTAGATACCCAGGGAAGGTCTGGGCAAAGTCACTTGTGTGTATCAGTTTACAAGGAATAGATGATCTTGTATTGCCAGTAGGACTACAAAAATTTTCTTTGAACCATTTCTTTAAGAAGAAATATAACTTTGAAGAAAGAAAAACTCTGGAGCCAGACTGAAAGAATTTGAATTCTAATCTTTCTGCTTGTTAGTTGCTTGAATTTGAATAGTTGATGTAAACTCTCTATTCTTCATTTTTTTTTTTCTGCAAAATGTGCATAACAGATCTTCTTGTTCCCCACCGTCATCACTTGAACTTATTTTCAGAGTCTAAGTATAATATTTTTTGACCTTCTAGGCAAGGCCTTGCTGCATGATCTGGATGTATATACTCCTTTTTACCTTTCTCATATGTGAGATGCAGGATTCACAGGGTTGCATGTCTGTTCTTGTTCTGCATAACCATATGAAAAGATTTTCTTCCTTATAAACCCAAAATTACATTTGTTAATTGACTAGACAGCTATTGCTCTGAAAACCATTTCTCTCATCCGTTCTTGCCTTCCAGGGTCAGAAAATCCAAATATGCATTTAATCTATTGTAACGTTTTGACTTGTGTTTCCTAAAAAGCTATACTTAAGCCCTAACCCCTAGTGCCTGTGGATGTGTCCTTATTTGGAAACAGGGTCTTTACAGAGGTCATCAAGTTAAAATGAAGTCATTCAGGGTTAGAGTGGGCCCTAAATACAGTGACTAGTGCTGGTGTAAGACAGGGAGATTTGGAGGCATTCAGTCACGCAGAGGGAGAAGGCCATGTGACGACAGAGACAGCGACTGGAGTGACACAGCTATAAGTCAAGGGACACCAAGGATTCCTGGCAACAACCAGAAGCTGGGAAGAGGTAAGAAAAGATTCCTTCCCAGTGCTTGCAAAGGGAGGATGATTCTCTCAAATTTTGAACTTCCAGCTTCTAGAACTACAAGGAAATAAATTTCTGATGTTTCAAGCCTGAGTCTGTGGTGGTTTATGTCAGCTCTCAGAAACTAATACACCTATGTTGAAATACGCAAAGACTCTAAAATATAGGCTATAATAGCATGTATTAAAATCATTGGGTATGAAAGTCAGATTTCTACAACACTTTGCTATGTATGTTAAAAAAGCCAATATTAATATTCTTATCAGGAAGAAGTGAATCTATGCAAGAAATTCAGTGTTTCAAATATGGAGTTAAAGACTTGCCAAGGAAGACCTTTTTTTCTCCCTTTAGATCTTATTGTAATACATATCCCGTCTGCTGCCAATATTGATATTTATCATTATCTTTTTCTTAAATTTAAAAACACTTCTATTAATGTTTCTTTCACTGTATCAGATTTGTTGTGCTGAATTAGAATGCTAATGATAGCCAGATCTTCATAGGATTCCTTTACCAACTTTGTTTTTGTTTTGTTTTCAGCAGACTTAATGAAGCCAAAAAAGATTTACTAGTCCCTTGGACACTTTTTTATTCTTTAGTAAAGGAATTTGAATATAATGGTTGCTGATGAAGAATGACAGAGCATTTTGGTTAGTGCATATAAAATTGTTGTTTGTTCACCTTATAACAAAGACGTTTTAAATTTAATTTTAAGTTTCCTCTTTTTTTCCTCCATGAGCCTTGTTTTGAAATGCTTCTCACAGCCAAAATGCTTTCCCAAATTGGATAGACACGCCATTGCTTGTGAGATTAAATTAGCCTCTAAGATGGGCTGCCTGGTGCTCACACTGCCAGTACCACTATGGCCTGTAGGCCAGTTGCCAGTTTGTAGCAGTGTCCAGAGAGATATCAGCTCCTGACTGATTTCCTCCCTCTTCCCAACATAATTATTTGGAGACCTTCATGCTTTCCAGAAATATCCTCAATTAGTCAGATGGTGTCTAGGGTTTTGTTCAAAATTACAGTAGAAAATCCATCAATACAATTTGGTCTAATCTCTCTCATCACCTTCCCAGTGGATTTTTCCTCTTCTCTTTGGAGAATTAGAAATGAGATATCACGATTATTACATAATTATAGAGACTAAGAACAATAATAACGCTTGAAATTATTATTACACTATTAAAAAGAATGAAATGTATAAAGATAATGCCTTGTCAGATTTACAAAGATTTTCTTTCAGAAGCTCAAACAATGAATAATTATTAGCTTTACCACCTTCTTTTACTGAGAGTGATTAGAGCCCTGGTTTTATAAACCAGGGATCATGAGTTCATAGTTCATTAGATTCTCAACTTATGTCTAGTATCTAGACATTACGGCTGGTACAAACAATTGTTCAATAAATATTGTTGCATGAGTTAATAGATAATAATAGGAGAAATTTTTGAAGTAGAGATAGATTATATTTCATTATAAGTAATCTCTTTTTCTAACTGCTTTTGGACAGCTTATGTCTATGCAGTAAATATCTGGTCAAGAAAGTTTAAGGAGAAGAAACATTAGATTTAGAATATAAAACTCTACCTTGAGTTTGAATTCTAGTTCTTATATTTTCTAACTCTGACTTTGAGCAAGCCACATCCTCTTGGAGTCAGTCTTCACAAGGACATTAGAATTTATAAACACAGACACAAATACACATTTCATTAAAGGTTTTCTTTAATGCAACACTAAATATAAACTTGAGTCTCTTAGTCTCCTATCCCATCTTATGTCTATGCCCATCTCCCAGAATCAGCCACTTTATATATTTAATATGAATTTTTTCAGTTACATACATAAATGTACACATATTTCAATGAAGAAATAATATATTGTGTACCTACAACTTTTTTTGAAACTTACATAGATACTGTCAAAATATATATACTATCTTAAAACTTATTTTTCCCCTCCTCATTATAGTTTTCAAGATTTATTCTTTATAATATATACTATCTTATAACATATTATTTAATTTTCCAATATGTGAGAAGCAGCATAGCACAGTGCTTAAGAGAAAGCACAGAGTCTCGAGCTACACAATCTGAGTTTGTAACCTGGCTACACCATTTATTGCTGTGGGAACTTGGAGAAGTTACTTAACCTCTCTGTGCTTCACTTTTCTTATCGACATGATTGGGTAGTGATTGTGCTCATCTCTATTCCTACCATTGTTTAAGAATTTCAGTTTTTTTTTATATCCTTGTCCAACTGAGTGTTGTCAAATGTCTCAAATTTTGTCAGTCTGATTCATGTGAAATGGATCTCATGCTGGCTATTACTTATTTCCTTGATTATTGGTGAGGATAAACATCTTTTCAAATATCCTTTGGACATTATGATTTCTTCTTTTGTGAATTGTGAATTCTGTTTTGCTTGATATAGGAATCTATGTTTATTGTTTTCCCATAGGAAATAATTATTATTCTCAAATAGTTTTTTGAATCAATTCATCTGATGTGTAATGCCCCCTCAGTTATATAACACATTTCCATAAATGCACAGATCTTTGTTCTAACTCACCAGTCTGTATCTTTTACTTATTCTCTCATTGATATAACCTTTCCCCTCCTTCCAAATCACATTAGTTTTATAAATATTTTGATATCCGGTGGGATATTTTGCTTCCCTTTCACGTCCAGATCTGCCTTGGCAACCTGTGACTGTTCCACACATATCTGAAAATCAGTTTGTGCAGGTCCATAAGGAACTTTGTTGAGAAGTTGTCTGAGGTATTGTTTAATATTTAGATTAACTTGGGGGAAAATATACATCTTTATGATATTTGTGGTTCCCACTGAATTGCTCTCCACATATTCAGTTATTCACTGATGTCCTCGAAGAGCATTTTATGTTTGTCCTGAGGAATAAATCAGAAATGTATGTGAATACATTATAAAATAAAAAAAAAAGGTATGCGTATTTAAGCATTGTGTTTTGAAGAAAATGTGCATAATTGCAATATCCAGGAAAATTCTCAAAATCTGATTTTATCCAATTACATTTCCCTAGTCCTCAGTGAAACTTTATCAACTCTTTGCCTAAATAGCAAAATTTTTCAATATTAATTTCATCCCATTTTACTTTATTCAGTGCATATCATAATAGAAAATTTATGAATAATGAATTATACTAAGTGGATATTCTGAAAGGAAAAAATAAGAGATAGAAGCACCTTGAAAAATCACATTCCTCTAAACTCTAACTAAATCATAAAGGTTTTTGAGAGGGATGGTCTAAAAAAATTATTGAACATATACCAACTATGCTTACACTTACTTATTTTCCTTTCTCATAACTTCACTTTTGTCTTCAACTGTCTTTTCTTTAACTAATATTTGTGGATTTATTTTCACTTGTGAAGAATTATGTTCGAGAGATTTTGGAAGACAGAAAAGAATTAAAAAGCACCATTTTTGCTTTAATTGGAAGCTATCACATATTAGTTAAATGATATAAGGACAATGAAAACAAACATGTCTTCTAATGAAAAATATTATAGATTACAGGAAATCTTGTGGATGTTTTTTCTGGTTCTTATCTAACCAGACTACTCATGTAGTTTAACACCTAATTTTTCTGTTCAAGGATTCAGAGTCACCCTTTGAGTCCTCTTTTCTTGCACAGAAGTGCTATATATTAAAAATTTGCCTTGTGAATCTGTGTGACTGCCTCCTAGTATCCCCTACTAAATTAGAATATAGCTGAGGGTTCAGTTACTGGCTGAGGCACTGTGATAAAGTGATTCATTGTTTTTTGGAACCTGAACGTCTGGTTAAAGTCTCAACTCCACCATTCTAGCTGAGTGACCTTGGCAAATTGCTTAGCCTCCGTGCTCTAGTTTTTTGATTTATTAAATGTGGCTATAATAAAATGTGGATTTATTAGAAATGTGGATATAATATGTAGATCATAAGATTAATTGAGGACTAAATGGCATTATGTATGTAAAACTATACATCTTCAAACTGCAGTTGGGAATCTACAATGCAGAGGGCCGGCTATAGTTATATACAGATTTTTAACCACGTGGGGGTCAGCACCCTTAATCTTGATGTTGTTTAAGGGTAACTTAAGAATAAGTAATTACTTAGATAAATATTACTTATGGAAACTTAGAATGGTACATGGCACATAACAAATATTAATTAAATATTTGCTATTATTATTTCTTCTAATAATGTTAGAATTATAGGGTTATAAAGTCCTATATATTTAGAAAGTTTAAATTAGGCCTTATATTCATATAAATATATGGGGAGAAGTTATCTAGCAGATAATATTTGAGAAACCCTGTCTAAGGTTTGTATGTTCTGTATTCTGGCCTCTTACATGTCAGGATGAAGAGAGAGATACTTTATATGGAAAAGGAGAAAGAGGAGAGTAAGGTTGAGCTATGCTCTGCTGCATGCTGGGTCAGAAAAAAAGGGGAGACACAGTGTTGGCACCCAAGCTGAGTGACTTGGGAGAAGAGTCATACTTCCTCGAATTTTCTTTTTATAATGAAATATAGTGATCCGTTAAAAGTGGTGCTTCTCCTTCACCATAAATATTTTCAATAAAATGACAAAAAAAATCAAAATTCATTTGGTGAAGTTGGATTTCCAATGGACAAAGGGAAATGGGCTGACCTAAAGGAAAACATACACCACTGGGTTACACATAAATTTTGTGGAAATCTATCAGTTTGAAAAAGTGTTTTGCAATTCTATTTTTGAACAGCATTGGTGGGAACAGATAGAGTTAACAGTGCTTTCAGTGAAATACCATGTTTTTTAATAAATACAGAAATTCATCAAAGCAGTTCATTTTAATTATGAACTAGGAACAATTTCTTATAAAAATATAGATATACAACCAATGCATTATGTAAAATTATGATTATCAGAATTAATATTCAAGAAAAATGCCAACAGCATCTTGTATTAATTGCAATTTTTTCACTAATGTTTCTTTACCTATGATTTACTTTTTCATTGTCTGATGTAGCTCAATAGTACACTTTGTCATAGAAAGAGAGTATGCCAGTCTCTAGCACAGAATTTTTCATTCTATCCTATAATTGCTTGTTCAGTCTCTGCTATCCAACAAAGAGACTTCTTAGAGAGCAGGACTTTGTTTTATTGTTTTGTATTCTCAGTGTAGAAAAGTGTCTTGAATAAAATAAGTGCTTTACAAATGTTGGTAGAATAACTTTTAATAGTCAAAATTTTGATCCTGCATGTGAAACATCAGTGTTCCAAAAGAAAAACAATTGAAGTTGTTGACTTAAACTTTGCATTAAGAGACTCTGGTAGGCAGTTCCTATGGTTACAGTGACATACTGTCCCTTCTGTTGTTAGGCTTTTTCAGTAGGAGCTCTCTAGACCTGCCAAACTAGACTCTCTTTTGACTTACAATGTTTATTTAGATTCTTGACTCTCAGAACCAAGCCTATTACAAAGCAAGCATGTCCAGAGAGGTACATGATACTCACAGGGTCCTATAAATTTAACAAAAACTCCCAGAGAAGAGTATTGTAATATTCTTTATCCAAAATATTCATTCAGCTAAACTTTGGAACTTGCAGTATTTTTTATTGTGTATCTTTACTTCATGTCAAAAAAGAGAACACAACACCTGAAATGGGCCCAGCTTGACTGGAGACTAAAGAATGTGTTTATAAGAATACATAGTTTAATTTGGTTCAGGCTTGATGACTTGAGTTTCTCATTTCACATAGCTGAGTTAATTATAATATTATATTTTAAAGTCTAATATATTTTACACATTTACTATTTCTTTTTTGCCTAGGATGTCAAGATGAGATAGTGGATGGGGAGTATGTTATATTATACAGAGAACTTTGTGGTATATAACCATAGAGGCATGCCTTATAATAGATGTTCCAATATTCTCTTCATCTTTCACTTCATATCTTTGCAAAATATCTATTCCTTCCTTCAGGTTAGACCCTCTCTGCTATGAACTGAATGCTTGGGTTCTCCCACAAATTCATATATTAAAATCTTAACCCTTAATGTGACAGTGTTTGGAAGAGGGTTCTTTGGGAGTTAATTACATGAAGATGAAGTCATGAGGGTAGGGTCCTCATGATAGAATTGTGTCCTTATAGAAAGATAATCAAATTTTCTGCTGCCTCCCACCCACTGCCATGTGAGGATACAGCAAGAGGGCAGATACCTTCAAGTCAAAAAGAAGACTCTCACCAGAACCTCACCATGCTGCATCCTGACCTTGGACCTCCAAGCCTCCAGAACTGTGAGAAATGAATGTCTGTTGCTTAAGCCACCCAGTCTAAGGTATTTTGCTATAGCAATCTGAGCTAAGACACTTTGCTATCTTTCTTATAAAGCCAGTCTTCAAGCCTAGTTCAAGCATCACCTTTTTCTGTGTGTGTATGTGTGTGTTAAAATTGGCAGACAACACACAAGTTACACAAGAATCTATTTTCACTATAAAAGTTGTGAGAAAGATAAAAAGTCAAATATGGAAACAACCCTTTTTATCTTCACATATTCCTTATGCCAAGAATAAATACTATTTTAAGAATATGAAATATTGCTTTTCAGTCCTTTTTCTATGAAAATGTCATCTCTAGTCCTTTCAGTTATTGTATTCTTTCCTGCTGTTTGCACATAGCCCTTTGTTACATTCTGTTTCATACTCAGAAGTGGTTTTACAGTAAATTCATGAGGCTCAAACTTCCTGAAGCCTGACTTACATAAGCTCTTTCCAAAACTCTGGGCGTACCCTTGGCAATATATTCAAATGATCATCATTTTAGGTATTTGCAATATCAGGGGGTTCTTTTTTTTTTTTTAAGTGCTTTTGAAATTGCATAAGTTTGAAATTGCACAAGCCTCCACAAAGCCTGGATATGCCCTGACTTATATACCATATTTAAGTACACGACTATCTTCCCATTTAGAAGGAAGAAAGTTTTCTTGAATTTTTTCCCAAGAAACAAAATGTACAGATTATCAACTTGCATATTGTGGGTGTATGATAAATTTAGGATTAAATTAGTCATAGTTGTACCAAGAATTGTTTACAAAAGTCAGATAGAGTTTTATTAGGAATAGGGAATGTAAATACATCATAGCCTGGATATTTTGTTTTCCTTTTGCGTAATGTGGCCTTACAGATAAAAAAAAAAAATACTAAGAGATTGGTTTAGTTTTCTACCTACATACATAAGTTACACATTCTACTTGGTATATTTTACATTAACTACATTAAGTAAGGAACAAAAAAAATTTCTTGCTTCTTATGCTTCAAGAATGCCAGGTTAGATTCCTAGTGCCTCAGTTTATAAAACTTCCTCTAAAGTAGTGTTGTTTAGTAGAACTTAATGAGATGATAGAAATGTTCTGTATACCTGTGCTATCCAGTATGATAACCACTAGCCACATGTGAAGATTAAGCTCTAGAAATGTGGCCGAGAAACTAAATTTTGAATTCTATTTAAATGTAATTTAAATTTAAATGTAAATAGCAATACGTGGCTAATGGCTAGGATATTAGACAGTGCAGCTATAGAGAATTATCAACAAATGTACTCCACTTGATAGGGTTTAATTGAAGACATCAAAACATCAGTTATAATAAATGGTAAAGGGTCAAGTTTGAGCAACATTGCAATCTACTCCGCTAGCAGAAAATTCGTAAACCATGTTTAGCTGCATGCAAACTTGAGGAGGAAACCAACACCCAGCAGTGTAGTAAATTGAAAAGGAGATTTCAGAAATGTAACATTTATTTAAAAACAAAAGAGCTATACTAAAGTGAAGACAAAAGAAAAAAATTCTTTCAAAGTCCAAAGCAGCCAAAGATCCACAGTTAAACATCTTTTTTTCTTTCAGCTAGAGAACAGAAGCAGAACAAAAGAGAGAGATTAAAAAGGACTATGGGTAAACCAAAAGGCTCATTGTTTCAATGTGTGCAAGTATTTATGAGAAGGGAGAAATAGGATAGTGAATACAAAAACACTGATTTGAAAACGTATGAACCAACAGGGACCTATAATCCAAAACATTAGTACCTTTGTAATCCCCAAAACCTCTAGAATTTGCAAATTGGACTATTTACTTTGCTAGTGTAACAAGGGAAACATTTCAAATAATTTGCTTACTATGGTCAACACTCAACTTAGTCTATGCTTCCTAGTTAAAAAAATAGAAACACAAACAAAACATCCCAAACCTCTCTTTATTGAAATTGTGCGTGGCAGGTTATGAATGTAAATTCTTTGACAAGAAAATGAAAATATACCCCCAGGATGAAAATTAAATTATGCTTCCCTGAAATCCTCATTTTGTATTATTTTAGAAAGTGCCTGCATCTGTCACTGCTATTTAGCACATATTTATCATGTTATTTCAGTAGTGATGGTGGGCTTTTTGTCTAGAATATAAATTTCTTTCACATGCATTTCTTGCAACTTATTTTCCCTTGTGTAGAGATTATTTGGTGATTTTTTAGATATTTAAATGTTGAAAAGGTGAATATTTCAGTATGCATTTCTAGCTGCAAAGGAGAAAAGGGCAGGTTTTGTTAAGTTGCTACATGTTGCTGATATTTTATTGTTGTTTGAATTATTAAGCATTAAAAAATCTCATTAATTGGTTACTTATTTATAAAAATGTAAATAGCATATCTTAAAAAGCATAGAGAATTGGTCTGGATGCAATAAAAAATAATTCAACATGTGCTTTGCTTCCCAAAGAATTAATAGCATGGGGATAACCATGACGTGTATTCAAAATTCCTTGTTAGCATAGCTTGTGGAATAAGTGACACATGTTAAGCTTTAGGAGTGAAAAAGGGGCTCCATAGTTATCCCTCTGAGAGCAAGTTACCTGATAAGAGCTTCCATTTGAATTTTGCTTATGTTTTAAAATCAATCTTTCCTTTTTCAAAATACCACAGTAATATATAAATATTAAAGAAAACTATAGTACTAGAACACAGCTCTTGCTAATATTTGGGTAAATTTCCTTTAAGTATTTTTCTGTGTGTTTTTAGGCTTATTTTACATATCTGTAATCATACATTTTTAATACTGTTTTGCTTGACATTAAATGACTAGCATTTTTCAAATTGCTTTATGTGATTTAGAAATATTATTTTCTTAGTGACAATATACTGTCAACAAAATTCACTATGAGTGAATGACTAACTCAAAGACTTGGTAATAATTATCTAGTCCGTAGCTTACTCAGAACTTGTTTGAAATTCCCCTGCTTGATACAGTCTTCAATAGTAGTTTAATAAGACACAGAGGATGAACTCAAATTAGTAAAATTTCCTTCTTTTGTAAAATATAGTTGATTCAGCTGTTTTAGAAGAAAGGCAAAACTAATTTAGGAAACTACCTTTAAATAATCAGACTCTCACTTATTGCAGTCTACCTAGTTCCAAAGTCTTAAAGTAAATGGGAAGCACCTAAGAAGATTAGATAGCAAAAGAGCAAAGCAGTTGGGGACAGAGGGTAAAGAGCCTTTCTCACTCTGCTGAAGAGCAAAGTAGTGCTTGGAAAGAGAAAAAAAGGAAACTGCTGGTCTCAATATTTCCCAGAGGATATTGACTTTTGGGGGGGGGGGGCATAGCTAAGGCCACACCTGTCTTAAATAACCTAAATAGTCTTTGCCTCAGTAGGCTAGGAAAAAACCAGGAACCTGTTAAAGATCAGAGAAATCAAGGAAAGGAAGTAATCGTCAGGGTTAAATACACTGAAGATGTCAAAGAAGAGAGAAATTTCCTTCAGATTTGGTAAGAAACTGTCTTGTAAGGGCCTTCAAGAGAACAATTTTAGTAAAATTGGTGAGGATAAAAAGTTCACATTGGTAAGAAGGTAGAGAGTAGTTAAAGAATTAATGAAGGTAGTGGATATAGATTACAAATTTGAGGCTGTGAAATGAAGAAGAAATTAGAGAAATAAGGTAATAGCTACAGGAGTTGGCGGCATCCATAAATATTCTTTTAAGATAGATAGAGTCTGTACTAGTTATCTGTTGCTGCTGTAACAAATTATCACAAACTTAGTAACTTCAAATAATATTTAACAATTCTGTAGTCAGAAATTTAACACAGATCTTATGGGGCTAATTAATTTGTCAGCAGGGCTGCATTCATTTCTGTAGTCTCAGGAAAGGATCCATTTCTATGCCTTTTCTAGCTCCCCGAGGCCTCCGGCAGTCCTTGACTTTTGGCTTCTTTCCATCGTCTTCAGAGTTAACAAAGGCTCTGCTACTTTGCTAGTAGATCCAAAAATTGAAAAATAGCTGAAGACAAAAACAAGCATGAAGATGTCATATTTGATGGCACTTTCTTTTTTTTTTTTTTTCTCTGAAAGGCTTATGTGATAAATCAGTTTGGAAAGCTTTTTACTTTCCAGCCTTTGGATGTGAAGAGCTGGCATGTCCAGCAATTGTCTCTCATTCACTCCTCAATAAATGACATTGAATTACAGAAGAAATTTATAAAAAAAAAAAAAAAAAAAAAAAAGCTAGCAAAGGTATGCCAGGTCCTTCTCACATGGCATAACTCTGACCTTGCTTCTGTTGTCATCTCCTTTTCTGACCTTCTCTGTCTCTCTCCTACACCTTTACAGACACTGGTGATCCCAATGGGCTCACCTGAACAATCCAGGGTAAATTTCTTATCTCAAGGTCCTTTAATTTAATCACATTTACAAAGTTCCTTTTTCCATGTAAGGTAACCCTCACAGACATTAGAATTAGGATGTGGACGTCTTTAGGAGGTCATTATTCTGCTTGCCACAATACCTACAGCTACGTGTAAACTGAGGTAGAAGAATTCAATGAAGAGAAACAGACCAAATTGCTGAAAAGGGAAAACTATAAGTACTATAAAACAGTAACTTGCTTCAACAGTCAAAAAGGACAAGTTAACTTGAGTCAGGAGGGGTAGGTCATCTTGTGTACCAACAGAAAGAAGGAAGAGACTGCTTATGCAGATACAGATATATATCTATATGTGTATAGATATAGATAGATCTATTGATAAATTTATAGCTTTATGGATCGAGAGAGAGAGAGATTTACAGAAATGGAGAGAAAAAAGTAAAAGCTGGAACTTAGAATACATGATCAGTGAAGGAGCCAATGTGAAGTCAAAAGGAGCAGAATGAGGGACTTCAAATAAAAGTCAGTCTTAAAGTGTTTTTGGGCTTTGGATAATTTAAAAAAGAATTTATAAAAGGATGGCAAGTAACATTCAGGATCCCAATGATGGTTAATAGGATAAATGTGCAGTGGGTCTAAATATTTATGGTTCTAAATATTCTTCCAACAATGCTCAGCCCAAGCATAAAAGAGGAAGACAAAACTCAGGAGAAACAGAGGAATGAGAACTGATTTGCAGTGCTTCGATAAGTGGCCTAAGAAGCTTAGGATTATACTGATCATCAGAGCACTAAGTTTCACATGTTGTATTTTGTCATATCTTACACATTAGGAGGTAAGGAAATTCAGGAATTTAATTAATAAATCTAAGCGCTAATCTTATAATTCTATTTTGTGTGTATAATAGATATCTATTATCTCAAGAGTCTTAAAAATGTATATCTGAGCCCCTAAAGGGATTCACTTGAGAATATAAGCATTGGCTTTGAGTTCAGAATTGCCTCTATTAGAATTTTGGCTGTCACTAGTCAACTAGTCAGTCATGTAATTTAATGGAGTTTCCTTACATATAAAAGAGAGATTACGTTTAACTTGCTGTATTTTTAGGATTAAAAGGAATATAATAACATTGAAAATAATACTTGGTATATATGACATATTTCATCAGCTATTTTATACTATTTTATGGCACTATAAATGCAATAAGTCTCAAAATCCTCAATATACTTTTGATAAATCTACCTGACCAAAATGTTGTTAACTAGTTCTAAGAACTGCTTTTGTTTTTTTCACTTCTACATTCAATAAGTGATACATTTGAGAGATTTCGTTTGAGTTTCACAGTAAATTGGCAAAGTAATGATTTTACATTTGGTTCTTTTCTCAATGTCTAATGGAAGTAAAATAACTTCTAGATTATTTCAAATGCAGTGAAAACATAAATAGCAATAGTTTGCCAGCTGCAAAATTGATGCTGAAGGTACTTAAATGGCACATAGAATGTTGAATGCCATAATCACAAGCCAATTCAGTGCTGCCACTTGGCTGAAAACATGAGTTCATGTTTTAAAGTAAGTAGAACTGGAGTAGCACCTCTCCCTTGAAGTAGTTGGTTAGATTGCAAAAAAAAAAAAAAGCTTTGAAGAAGCACATATGTTATATGACATATCATTTCTGGAGCCCCTTCTTATGTTCTTCCCAATAACCTCACCCCATGTCAATTTTAAGGATCATATACCTAGAAGATACACGACCAGCCTCTAGATGGCGCTTTTACATTCTTGATAATTCAATTAGTTTCCCCCATGAAAAGCCATGTGAGTGACAAAAAGCCATATATCTTATTTTCTCAACTTTATAGGCAATACTCACATATTTTAAGTATATGGAATCTTGGAATATCATTAAGAAGGAGTTTTTCCCTACAGGATAAAAATTTAATGTTAATGAAAAAATTATTAAATTTTAATACTTGCCATTCTACCTCTTCCATAAATTTTCTAATATCTCTCAGATAACTACAAAACAAACAAAACACAAAAGCTTTTATTCTAAGTATTTGATTATAAAATATCTGTCAGTATCTTTCTGTGTACACGTCCTCAGTGGCACTTCATAGTGCCATGTTTGTCACCAAGCCTGCTGCATCAGGATTCACAGCTTTGCTTTCATTTAGTTAATGAAATACTTAGATTATGCATGTGAGCTGTTCCTGTTAATTTTGTTATTGGTATCCAGGCTGTGAACATCATCTTTGCCTCTTCTATGCATTATCTTTCAAATGAAACCAATAATAGCTCTTTTGATCCTAAGATGCTGCAATCCAGTGAGGAATAATGGGTAGAAATTCATTATATAAACCAGCCTATAATCGGCTTTTTGTCCCCTCCACCCTATCCTTTTGTTTCCCTTCCTCAAATACAGATATATAACTTAAAATGGAGGAAATTAGTACAGGCATACTTCATTTTATTGCATTTTGCTTTACCGAGCTTCACAGGTTGTTTTTTTTTTTTTTTTTTTTTTTTTTTTTTTTTTTTTAATAAACTGAAGGCAAGAATCTCCACCAGTGAAAAGATTATGACCCTCTTTGTTGTGATACTCACTTTATTACAGTGGTCTGGAACCAAACCCACAATATCTCTGACGTATGCCTGTATTGAAGCTGTATAGAAGTTTTGCTTGCTTTACAAACTGTTTTGTCATATATGAAAACCTCTTTACTTGCCCTTCTGCCTTTACTCTGGATCGTATCACTTTCCACTGCCTGAGGGACATGGCAAGACACTGAGATCTTTTCTTTATCATTTTTCTTTAGCTTCTGTTCTTTTACTAGCTCATGGTCTGCAACATTCCTCAATCTTTCTCATGCTAAACAACAGCAAAGCAAGCTCTTCCTAAATCTTGTTTTTCCTTTTCATTATGATTTTATCTCCTTTCTTTCTAACAAAGCAATGGTCCTTGGAAAATAAAATACACTTGCTTTCTCAAGCTGTTCACTTTCTATTATTTTTTTTAAGTTTATTAGGGTAACATTGGTTAATACAATTATATAATTTTCAGGTGTACATTATAATTTGACATCTATATATTCTATTGTGTGATTATCACCCAGAGTCCAGTTTGCTTCAGCTACCATATATTTGATCCCCTTTACCCACTTCACTCCCCCCCTCCATATTTGACCCCTGTACCCTGTCTACCTCTTCCCTCTTCCCCTACCCCCTACCCTCTGGTAACCACTAGTCCATTGTCCACGTCCCTGAGTCTCTGTTTGTCCTGTTTATTTGTTGCTTTTAGGTTTATATCCCACATATAAGTGATATCATGTGATTTTCAACTTTTCCAGTCTGGCTTATTTTGCTTAGCATGATTATCTCGAGGTCCATCCAGGTTGTCGCAAATTAATTTTTAACTTGTGAGAAAGGCAAACTTCAGAACAACAGAAAGCTTTCTTTAAAAATCACAGTCCCTCTGCCATATTGCATTTTGACATTTCCTTTGTGAAAGAGATATTTTGAAAATTTTGAAAAATTCTTTCCAGTTGATTTCATGAGAATCACTGTCTTAATGCACAGTTAATATTCTTTATTCCTCAGAGTCTGCTCACTAAGATTGCTCCCAGCAGGCAAACTCTAATGCTACTTTCCAGCCTTGTCTTGGTTGAGCTCTCTGAAGCCTTTGAATTTGTTGACTATGTCTTCTTTGCAATCTGTACTTGCTTAGGCTTCCCTCGTACCATTTTCTTCTTTCCCATTTACCACTTGTACTCTGTTCCTTTGGCCACTCCTCCCTCTCTCTATGCTTTCCTTGAAGGGTCTTGTGAATGTATAAATTTTCAGTTCACTCATATATCGACAGTCTCAAATATGTCTCTCTGGATCATACCTCTTTCCTGGGTCCTAGAAAGGTACATGTTTCTTCTTCATGCACCTGGCACCTTGAAATCCAGCCAAACCCTACTTGGGTTTTAAATACTTTAGCTTATTATATTAAATGTTTTAATCATTTACCTGTCCGTGAACTCATTAAAAGCAAAAACTAAGGTATTTATCCTAACATTTCCAGTGCCTTACACTGTGCTGAGTGAAGGATCAAATATTAGAAAGTAATATATTTCACCATCATCTTGTCTATGAATAAATAATGCAGTGTATGTAAATTCTGTATTAAATAGTTAAATTAGCACAAAAGCTTTCTATAGAATTCTTAATTAATAGAGAAGTCATGTAAGAATGTTCTATATGGTAAATGTTGGAGGAACAGTTTAATTGCATTTCTGTCGGCATATTCATGAGTTATAACTATTGAAATATTTTATGGCCCACCTAAAATATGAGAAATTATTTATTCCATGAGACAATACATAGTATTAGCCTCTCCATTTAAGTAGAAGTAATCTTCTTATGGAGAAAGAAAAACAGTTGAATTGAAATAATCACGGTCTAATACAGAGTTCAGCAAACTACAGCTGATGCTAGCAGGACAAATTGTGGTCCATGGCTCGTTTTTGTATGATTAGCAAGCTAAAAATGGTTTTGACATTTTTAAAGGGTTATTAATTAAAAAATAAGTAGAAGGAGGAGAAAGAGGAAGAAGAGAAAGTAAGAAGAGAAGGGAGACGAATAAATTCTTGGAGTTGGCCAAGTTCAGCATTGTCAAGTCAGATTTACAGTCATTAATTTCAGCTGTAGTCTAAATCAAAATGATAACCTGAGGATGAATATATATCTGCTTATCAGCTCTATCGAGTAATTAAATTCATAACCTTTTCTATTAGGTATCAGATATATCCAAAATATACTAGTCTTCCTCATACTGGATAAAAGACACAAAGACATTTTAGCATTTAATAGGAGTTAGGGAAACGCTTAAGGCCTTCTGTTTTTTAATTGTGTCTATAAATATACAACTTGTTTTATATCATTGAAAACATTAGAAAGCACCTTGTAAAACAAATAGACAAACCAAAAATTTACTGTAAATTTTGTTTCAGATTTTTACCAGCCATTCAATACTTAAATTTATGTATTCTAAATTTTGATATTCACAGAGTGGGTTTAATATAAATTTAAAAATTAATTATTTTAACAAATTATAAATTGGAATTAAGCAATCCAAGATTCTTATGTCTCAAGGAGTGTAGAAGCATACGCAGTGCAACTGATACTGTGGGATAGCCAAATTCATCCACCACTGCATGACCTGGGTTAGGTTTAAAGGAGTTGTTTTGTGGAAGATTTATCTTTAGCAATCTCTTCTATTGTCTAAGTTGTTTAAAACTCAAGGAATTGCTCCATTACCACCACAACTGCATTTTTGCTATGCATCACACTCAGATATGCATTTTCTCTCTATATGTTTATATGCTAGTTATTGAAATACTAATTGAAGACTGGTGAAAGAAGAGGCTAAGGAGGTATGTTATGACAAATTCAGTAACTTTAGCTTTTCCCCTTCCTTTTCTGGGCTCCCTCTAATTTATCCCAATCACTGTCGTAGCTATGTGGTCCCAGGACCAATGTTTTAGACTGAAGAGTAGTATTTGATAAAAATGTACATTGATTGCAGAGAGAAGAGAAAAGGATATGCTATTCTCCTTTGTCTCCTTTTGCCTGGGGGCTGCATAAATTACAGATGATATATTTGTTTTGTGATTACTGGTATTAAAATTTGCAAATGATTATATAAAATAACAGGCAAGTTACATAAACATAATTGTAAACAAAGCACTGAAAACTAGAATCCAGTTTTAGAATTATAATAAAGGCACAAAATATTATATGTTTAAAACTGAATTAAAAATGAATGTAGAATTCAGGCTGGGAATATTCAGGGCAGGGGTGTTATTTCCAGAATGACTGTAAATGCAGCTTATCAAATTGAAATATGACAAAGTTAAACCAGATTCCTGAAGATTTGGTTACATAGGAAGTATAGTAGTCCCCCTTATCTGTGGGGGATGCATTCCAAGACTCCCAGTGAATGACTGAACCCTATATACTATGTTTTTTTCTATATATACATATCTATAATAAAATTTAATTCATAAATTATGCATAATAAGATATTAACAACAATAACTAATAATAAAATATAATGTTACAAAAGTTACATGAATGTCTTTGGAGCCATTATTAAGAAAAATAAGAGTTACTTGAACACAAGCATTGTGATACCATAATAGTTGATGTGATGACTTAGATGCTTACCTGCTTGACTAATGGATGGGTAGGTACTGTATGCAGTGTGGATGCATTGGACGAAGAGATGATTCACATTCTGGGTGGGACAGAGCTGGATAGCATAAGATTTCATCATGTTACTTAGTATAGTGTACTTATGAATTATTTAATTCTGGAATTTTCCATTTATTATTTTCAAACCGCAGTTGACCATGGGTAATTGAAACCAGAGAAAGCAAAACCAGAGATAAGGGCGGGACTACTGTACACAAAAAGATTTGAAACGTTGTTGTGGTTTTATGAGAAGGAAAGCAAGAAATGTAGACAGGGCATGATAATTTTACTAGGAATAAGAGAAGAGATAGAAGAATCTGAGCTTATGACAAGTCAGCTGTAAAAATTTCAGAAGTGGAAGAAGATACTTGTTATGAGCTTCTAGGTTGAAGACAGAATTTTTTGGTATAGATTTATTTACCTAAATCCAGAATAAACTTTAATTACAGTAAAGAATGACATAGGATATTTAAAATAATACTAAAATAGCACTGCAATTGGTTACCCATGAGCTCTCCTGAAAGGTAGTTTACATTTAAGTCAATCGTATACAAAATAGTTAAATTGTTAAAATCAAATGTAGTCTAAATGACTATAAATTTGATCTTACTGCCTGGTAAAAATCTTCGACATGCTGAGTGTGAAATAAAGTAATTTACAGGCTGTAGCAAACAAGATTCCTTTCCAAGGTTGATGGGAAGGTTATAAGAATCCTAAAAGGGCTTTGAAAATCACTGACTCAAATAGAAAATTCATGAAAGCTGAGACCAAACCAAATTAAATAGGCCCAAATCAAGTCGGCATTATAAAAGATTTGCCAAAACTCTCCTCAAGTGAAATACAGAGGCAGAAACTTTGTTTATACACAAAATCACTCAGGTGCCTCTGGAAATCAGTTACTGTGAAGTACAAAGCTAAGTCTCCCAATTCATACATTTGTTATTTGAAAATTATGGATAGGATGGCCAAGTGGGGCAGAATAATAAAAAAAAAAAAATCCAGTTACATAAAATGAGTGAAACATCTCAATTATTTTGCCAACATGTGAGTATTAATTCTTAAGTATTGATAGTTACAGAAAGTCCTATTTGTTTCCCTTATTGAGAAATATATATACTCCTATAGAATAAATTCACTTATTTAAAATAATTGAATTCCTTTATCTTTTCTACACTGAAGCTGTTTTTGATATGTATATATGTACATACGTGTGTGTGTGTGTGTGTGTGTGTGTGTGTGTGTGTGTGTGTATGACTTTGCAGGAGTGATGAGGAATGCTGGTGATGAGTAAGAATACAGGAAAAGCAATATAGAAAATATTATAAGAAGGACCTAATTACATAATCACTAAATCAGAAAAAATTAGTCCTGACAAAGTTTTGAGAAATGTTTGCTAGTCTATCTTCTCTGTCTTTAGGCAAACTTAGTTGAAAAAACCACCCCATACTCCTTTCAAAGGCTAGCAGATAGAAAGATTTTCCAAGCTTACATTCAGAGCTTAACAGACCCCTCTGTTAGCAGATCTTTCCAGACATTTAACTTAAATTCCATAAGCTTTAAGTCTATTTGTTTCAGTTAGAATACAGAGAAAATAATTTGTGATAATGACCATAATTAGGAACTTTAGTACAATTCCAAGAAAGAAAGAATAATAAAGAATAATCACAAAACGGAACTCTTACTCCTTTATCTTAACCCATATAAAATTTTTTTGTTCAATCTTTAACTCTTTTTGTAAAAGCACCATTAAATTATGAAATTGTCATATTTTTAAAAAGACAATTTTAACAACTGTAATAAAGATTTTTGAGATGGTAGCATTATTGTAAAGAGAACAAATGCATTTCAGCATAATATGTAAATCAAAATGATCTCCTTGAGTGCATTGAATCCATCTAAGAATCATTGTGCTGAACTGTTAGCTACTGAAGTCTTTCTTCCTTTCTCCCTCCATCACTTTCTGAGACGCTCTTGTTTAGCTTCAGTTTCTAATCATTTTCTGAAACATTATCTTTAAGAGAAAAAAAACAGAATCGACTAGCATATTTATCATGCTAGTTATGACTACATGGGGCAGATAATTTTAATTCTGCTGTCATCACTTAAATTTTATGAAGAAGGAGTTTACAGTTAACCCTAAAGGTTGCAATACTTTGCAGAGATTTAGCACTTATTGTTCATTCTTTTATTTATTTATTTACACATTTGTTTTTATAAATTTTTAAACAGCTTAATTTTCTCTTTGACATTTGGAAACTAAGTCGTTGAAACATCATAGATTTTAAAATGGGCACTAAGAGTTATGAATGTCCTTTTGAGACTAAATTGATTTCTTATGTTTTGATTTAAAGGATTCTGCTACAACTTGCCCAGAATAGGTTAGAATTTGAACTATTTTCCCATGAAATTATATTTTAGAGAAGACTAGACAGAGTTTCACTGTGAGAATTTATTTATTTACACATTTGTCTATTTTCACCTGCCTTTTTTTTTTTTTAGGATTCTTCTATTTTTTTAAGAGAGAAAAAGTTGTAATTGAAACATTACACCAGATTGAAGAAATATATTTTCTACTATGTCTTATGATCTTCACACTTAGAAAAATAATATTTGGTTTTATTCTCAGGATTGGATTCTGGTAGACTGCAATTTTAAAAAGAGCTAGAAATAAATAAAAGAAAAATAACTACATTTCTATTTTGAAGAAACATGGAATAAAGGCAATTTAACATATGTTTTCATGTATTTTGAACTGCTGGATCAGTACTGATAAGCAAGTGTCATTGAATTCTTGATAAGGAAGGGCAAATGCTCATCAACTGCTCTGAAGATATATTAAGCAATATCTTTAAAGACTTATTGATATAGAAATGAGAAACACTGACATATGCCTTCATGGATATTTATAATACTCTAGAAAATGTCTTTTTTAAAACAGCATTGTTCTTATAGAAGAAAATCATGCTCATTGTGGAACAATCACTAAACCATTTGTGGAGTCATCATTTGCCTACAATAAGCCTGACTACTGAGACTGACTCAAAAATACCAGATGCCTTCTTCTCTTTTATTTTCCCTTATCACAATTTGAGTTTTACCCAAAGTGCACCAATTACTTTAAGTCATTTTAAGTCCATTGGGTACACATAGAATTGTGAACGTAGTTGGAATACTTTCCCAAAAAGACTACCCTACTTTCATGTAAATCAAGAGGGACAGTAAATACTTTGGGGAAAAAAGATAGGTTTGTCTAATTTCACAGTTCCAAAGTCCTATCTAGTTAGAGCATCAACTGAGCCCTATGCTGATATCCAGGCTTTGCTCTATTTTCATGCATGTGAGAAGATAGCAATCACATTTGATTTTATCTGGCTGATAATACATAAGTGAAAAATATTGTGTAACACTTCTAGGGTTTATGCATTTAAGAAGTAGCAGGTTGAACACCCGTTTCTTTCCTCCTGTGTTGACTTAGCTGTGGAACCAGATGGTTTTAAAACTTTTAAGGAACATTATTAGGAGGATATACAGATATTTTGCAGCTAAATGTCTGGCATCATCTTTATTCTAGTCTTCATCCAACCTACTAATAACCAGGATTGTTCAATTTTTTCCTGGTAGGGTAAGAGCATCCATTTGAGGTTTGAATTTCCTCTAAATATTGATTTTAGAATTTTTATTTTCCACATTTATGGTTTTAGGTTTTTACCTCTGTATGGTCAGTGATAGTAAATATTTCAACAGGTATGTTCACCATAAACCTTAGGGAGATTGCTATTGAGCTCTCTGGCTTACATGAGAGGAAATATTTGATTTCGTTTCCTGACAAACTAGATGAGATTTTTCTTATGATGAGCATTCACACTGCCAATGAGCATGCCATATGTTTAGACACATGGTTTTATTTTTATGATCTTTAAAACTTAATTTATTTTATGTAGCCCATGGTTGAGATAATCAATTATAGGTTTCTGAGTACTAGGATTGGTGTCAGGTTTGAAAGTGTTCTGCTTTGGGCAAGAATGAAAGTATTGCTTCATTGCAAAGCATGCATTTAGAGAAACATATTTATTACTACTAATAGGAAACTTCTCAGCAAGTTCATATTTTATTAGTACTTGATGGTGCTGTACAATATTATATAGGGAAATGTTACCCACATATTGATTTAGAGAGACAGTATTATAGATTATATATAGTTAACCATTCAATGCATTACTGTTCCATACCACATTTAAGGTTCATGTTTTGGATCAAGTTAAAAAACAAAAGATTATTTTCTCTCTTGTTCTAAGTCTAATTTTTATGTCAGAGTATTATCAGAGCAAATTGAATGAACTAAAGAAACTAGGAAAAAATGATGAGAATGAATGAGTATTCAATCTCTATTCATGACTGCTTTTTGGCAAAGGGTCATGTAAAATTCCACTTGGATATCTTGAGGATAAAATTTCTTTTCTCTCTCATTGTCAGATAAACTAAAATAATTCTTAATTCCAAAAGGTCAGAACAAGCATGAGCCCCTCAATACTAGCTCATCGTTCTAAAACAATAGATATTGGTGGAATACCCTACTATTGCTATCCAATATTCTGGAGATGAAACAATGAGCAAGACACAGTCTCTCTTCAGAACTCTATTGGCTACTTGGTTTGACAAGGACCACCAGAAGGCTAAAATATTTTAGCAAAGTTAGTTAAACATCATGAAAAAAATGAAATTTAAAAAATATGAGCCCTTATAACATTGAATGCTTATTGTATACATCAGAGTGCTTCAATAAAATTTCAGCTAGTACAAAATATTATCGGATAATATGGGTAAATGTTTTAAAACTGGTATTAAGGGAAAGCTAGGGGTTTAGAGTTTGGAACCCTATGTTTTTAATTATATCATGGAAACTCATTCCTCCCAGTTCCACAGAATATAAAGGGGTTCTAAATTTTGTAAATTCTATGTAATTTTTAAATGAAATCCTTCTCATTAATAAAATATTTGTCTTAATAAAGCATCAAAGACAGATTTCCTCCAATTCTCCTCTCCCTGTCCAAGACTGCTAAAGAATCATATAGATTATCATTATTTTATATTAATTCAACAGACATTGTCTGATGACTATATATGGTTATTTATGGTTATTTCACTTCAAAAAGTAAAACCCTCTGTTCCAAGTGAAGTATACAGCAATTGGTTGGTTATCGCAAGCAAATTGTACTGCTTGCTTGGCACTAGTCTAATCTTGAATATATAGGATATTTACCCAAGGATCAGACAGGCTTTAGGGACAACTTTTACTCTTGTTTCATTCACCTCAAAGAAATATTCACCAGGGAAAAATATTGTTTTCTAAGCTTCCACCTCTGTGACCATCAGTTAGTGATAGGTGGGCTGCAGTTATGGTAACAGACCCACTTGTGGCTCATGGAAAACTCTTCAATGGTAATGCAATAATTACAGCTGGTTGGAATAGTCTTCTGATGCAGTTAAATTTTTGAAAGGATAAAAAGGTATGTTTTCTTTTCCTTTCTTAAAAATGTGTTTTTTGATGATTTGACACAACTTTTTAAATAGTAAATATATGTTTCTATTATAACTTTATCAGTTTGAATTTGATATGTTCAGAAACAATTTACTCTGCTTCCCAATATTTTTTCAAGAAAAACACAGCACTGATTCTAAAACAGAGCCAATTACCTTTGATAGACATCTCCCTCCATTTAACAGGTTTATAAAACACGGAGCCATAAAATAAATTACCTCATTGGGTTACTATGGTGTTCTTTCATAACCAGTTTATCTAGAAATTATTTTGCTCAAAAGTAGGCAGTCCACAAATACACTACTGAATTTATTTTGCCTGAGGCAGTTCTTTGTTTACGGAGTAAAATATTGGACACTTGACCTCTAATTTTCCTATGTGTTAGGCTATATTTAATAAAACTAACTGTAGAAAATACTTGACAGCATCAATGCAGAGCGAAGATAGGATGACCTTATATTTAGGTAGCTATCTCTACAAAATGATTTCACCTCATAATTTGGTTTGAGGAGGTACTCATATTTATATTCAAATGGCAACATGGACTAGTTGACTTACAGGCTTATTTTGCCAAGAATACAATCTCAAGCTCTGTCACTCATTTTTCAAAACATTATTTAATGAGAAGACTATTCAAATGTTGCTCAAATGTCAAGCAATTCATCTCCTTTTACAGATAACATAGATTATATTCTCAGAAGATGCTAAAACAGTAAAAGCAGTCATCTAGTTCATCAGTTTTTGTTGGAGGAGATCATGGGGAGTACTTTATAGCTGGTTGACCCACAAACTGGATCTGGGCCAATTAAAGTCTCCTCACCACCTCCCCTGTCCTTAGAATGTATATTCTGTCAACCCTTTATCCTTTAGGAGCTGTTCAGGGTATAACCATAAGATAATATGGTCTTGTTGAGACCATCTGGATTGAATGTATGGCTGAACCCAGTTAAAGCTTCTATATACATGTTTAAGATTTTGGTAAGCAGGTATTCAGATCTATGCTCTTGCAGCTGCCCCAAATGAGCCTTGTATATAAGTTTCCTTACTTATTAAATCTGCCACCTACCAATCTGAAGTGGCTCGTCTTTTTCTTTGGTCTCTCCTTGCCCTCTGTTTACAGGAGGCAAGCTTCAGATTTCACTTGGGAAGCTCCTGAGTTCACAAACTAACAAGACCTCTTTGCGAAATGCTTTTCCTGAATTGGGTTCTAGTATGATTCCATCAGCCTATATTGAGAGTTGAAATTATTGTTATGCTTACTACATGGCTGTAGTGAAGAGTGCTGTTTATTTCATCATGCAATAGCTGTTTTATCAGGAGGTCTAGAAAAAATTATTACATAATCTTACCACCAAGGTAAATTTGTTTTTCTGAGCAATTGGTTTCTTTAGTCTATTTTAAATTGTCAATTATATACCTGATAATTACATCTTCCTCACAAAATATTTTTTTGTCACTCACTGTGAGCAAAGTGCAATGATGAGTCATGGTGTTTTAGAGTGAGAACAATCTTAATAATAGCTACTATTTATTAATCTCTTTCCATATTGCAGCAATGTTCTAAGCAGGTTAATGTATTAAACTCTTTACTATTATCATCACTAATTTTCAGATGAGGAAACTGAGATGCTAAGACTTGAAGAGATTTAAGAAACTTGCCCAAAGACATAAAGCTAGCAAGTATAAGAGCTATCATTCAAGACCAGACAGTCTACTACAACCACTATGAAATGTTGCCCCTCAATTTAAATGGAGATATTTGTTTGATAGCCTATCTTAGCTTATACTATCTTATTTTGCCTATAAAATTTAGAAGTATGCACTTAGGCATTAATCATTAAATATAATTTTATAGTAGGTACTTGGCAAATGTTAATTTACTTACCTGGAGAATGTCCAGACACAATGCAGAAGGTATATGGACCTAGCTTCCAAGGATTTAAAAAGTCCTTGTTGCATTACTACAGCTTTATAATATAAAAGTATGCTATTATAATCGTACATCAAATTGAGGCAGAGATAGGTTAAACTTTAAAATAAACAGAAAACAACAGCTATCAAAACAAGTCTTCAAAATGTTGTCCCTTGGTTGGTATATGCTACTTGTGGAAGTATTTCCTCTGTATTTGAGAAAGAGAAAATGAATAGTACTCCATCTGTAATAAGTGCTCAAAGTGATTTGATTAGCTAAGGAAAAGAGAACAAGAAGTACGAGAATGGTTTTTTGTGTGTGTATGAAACATATATACTTGCGACAGTGAAGTGTATCTCCTGAATCATGACACTTTATTCTTTTGAATAGTTTAGTGTTGAATGTATTCATTCTACTTCTCAGAAAAGTTTGTACCATGGACCAAGGGACTTTGCTTGTTTGAAAATTGCCTACAGTATACAACTCTGCTACCCTTCATAGTTGTGATGAATTTAATTTTTCAGGAACAAATACTAAAAGATTGTTCTATTTTCCCCACTCTTAAAGTTTAAAAATGTTGAGTTTGAGACTTAAAATATCTGATGAACTTTGAAATATAAACTTCTATAAATTTCAAGGTTGAACTTACATGAAAACCAAAAGCTAACTAGTAGCAGGAGGCTAGCAGCTGATTAGTGTTCATCCAAAATGCCTCAGAAGTTGAGTACTCCCACATTAGTGCTTTTTAGGGTAAGCATTTGACTAATTTAAATATACTCAAATATGAGAGCTGGCTGGGATCTTATGCAATCCAGATTTTTATTCAATGTGTTTCTGTGAGAAGTCTTTCCCAGACAATATGAAACAATCAGAGTAGGAGGGAGTGCTGCTCCCTGAGATCCTTTTCTAAAAGGTAATTGCAGGAGAATGAATAAAAGTCCATTATTCTTCCATGGAGTTCAATCAATGTTAAGAATCTCCGAACTTAGAAAATCAGTTATAAGCTTTCTTTTTAATTTGTTGTACCTTATTTTATTTTATTATTGACATACAGTGTTATATTAGTTTCAGGTATACAACATAATGGTTTGAAATTTGTAAACATTGTGAAATGATCACCACAATAAGTCTAGTTACCATCTGTCACCATACAGAATTAATATAATATTATTGACTATAGCCCCTGCTGTATATTATAGCCCTATGACTTATTTTATAACTAGAAGTTTGTATCTCTTCATCCCATTTCCTCATTTAGCATAATCCCCTATCTACCTTCTTTAAATTGCTAACTACCAATCTGTTTTACATATCTGTGTGTCTGGTGTTTTTAGTTTGTTCATTTATTTTTTATTTCTTTATTTTTTACTTTTTTTTTTTAGATTCCACATATAAGTGAAGTCATATGATATTTATCTCTTCCTGTCTGATTTATTTCACTTAGCATAATACCTGCAAAGTCTATCTATGCTGTTACAAATGGCAAGATTTCATTTTTTTTATGGCTGAGTAGTATTACATTGTGTGTGTGTGTGTGGGGCAGGGGGGCTATCCATTCATCCATGGATGGATACTTTGGTTGTTTTTGTACTTTGGCCATTGTAAATAATATTACGATAAACATGGGAGCACATATATCTTTTTACATTATCCTTTCATTATCTTTGGATAACTTCCTGGAAGTGGAATTGCTAGATCCCATGGTACCTCTATTTTTAGTTTTTTTGAGGAAACTCCATCTAGGCTGCACCAGTTTATATTCCCACCAACAGTACACAAGAGTTCCCTTTTCTTCACATCTTTGCCAACAATTATTTCTTGTATTTTGATAATAGTTGTTCTGACAGTCAAGAGGTTTTATCTCATTGTGGTTTTGATTTGCGTCTCCCTGATGATTAATGAGGTTAAACATCTTTTCATGTGCCTGCTGACCATCTGTATGTCTTCTATGGAAAAATGTTATTTTAAAATCAGATTTTTTTTTTGTTATTGAGTTGTAAGAATTCCTTATATTTATTGGATATTAACCTTTTATCAAATACATGGTTTGTAAATATCTTCTCCCATTCACTAGGTTGTCTTCTCATTTTGATGATGGTTTCCTTCACTGTGCAGAAGCTCTTTAGTTTGATATAGTTCTATTTGTTTTCTTTTCTTTTGTTTCCCTTGCTTTTGGAGTCAGGTTCAAATCGCCAAGATCTATGTTTTATCTCCTGTGTTTTCATGTAGAAGTTTTATGGTTTCAGGTTTTACATCAAGTCTTTAATACATTTTGAGTTAATTTTTGTGTATGGTGTATGAAGTGGTAGAGCTTCATTCTTTTGCTTGTGGCTGTTTAGTTTTCCCAACCTAATTATTGAAGAGATTGCCCTTTCTATTATTAGGATTATTTGTTATATTTCTGTGAAACACGTCATTGAAATTTTGATAGGGATTGCATTGAAACTGTAGGTTGCTTTGGGTAATTTTGGACATTTTAATACTATTGATTCTTCTAATATATGAGCATGGAATATCTTTTCATTGTTTTGTCTTCTTCAGTATCTTTCATCAATACCTTAATTTTGATAAGTTTTCTTTCATTTTGGTGCATTTATCAAGTAGAAGGAAAACACATCTTCCTAAGAATATATTATTATATCATTAATTTCATTTAACTAATATTTCTATGTACTCTATGTGTGTCAGATACTACTCTAAGATATTGAGATTTTTATCTCTAAGATCTTGAGATGTATTAGTGAACAAAACAGATAAACAATATGCCATTGTGTTACCACATAAACTAGGCCAATTAACTATTTGTGATACTATGGCTAAAAACTGAACTGAAGAGAATAATGAAGAAAGTTTTGCCTAAAAAATGTGATTTCAGAAAGAAAATGCACAAAATTATTTCTAACTTTAAAGGATAAAATAATATAAACTAAATGATGTTCTTTTTCCTATTAAAAGTGGGGTATAACAATTTAATTTTTTCTAATGCAAGTATTTTTTTAATAATTTTTTTTATTTTTTAATTCTAGTTGATACACAATATTATATTAGTTTCAGGTGTATAATATGGTGATTAGACATTTAAATAATGTACAAAGTGATCACCTTAATAAATCTAGTACCCTTCTGACACCATACATAGTTATTACAATATTATTGGCTATATTCCTTATGCAATACTTTACATCCCCATAACTAGAATTCTGACTCATTTTTCTATTCCTACTGGGAATGAAGTACTGACTAATAACTCACTATGAGTTAAATAGTGTGATTTTTCTACTTAAAAATCAGTTTTCCAGTGACAGTTTTTTTGAATGATTGACTGATAGAATAATTGATGTCTAAATTTGAATTCTGCCCAGCTTTTTAGCTTTATCTCTTCAGTAGCTCCATGCATAACCAATTGATCTATCCTAACCAAACTCATCTACAATTTCCTGAACATAGCTTTTATACTTTTCTCCATGCCATTCTTGAAGCATATCCAATGAGATTCTATCCATGCATCAAATCTCAAATTCCATTTCACTTATTCTGTGAAGTCTTTTGTAGTGATGGTGTTACATGTAGACTATTAAAATAAATGACAAAATAAAAATGAGACTACTTGGTTATTAATGTATATCCTCATGGGAAGGCAATCAGGCTGTCTATAAAAGTCTTTTCTTGTAAACATTTTGTAGTGTTGTTTATATTATAAACACTATATATGGAATTTTTAAAATCCTTAATGCTTATAAAGACTTTAAATAATAGTTAATATTGAAAAGAGAACTTATAGATACATGCTTATTTTTTATCTTGCTCATTTTATACTTTATTGTGGAAAGTGATAGAGTAAGCACAGTTTTTGATGACATCTAAGATATAATTGACAAGATAGTACACTTTAAAATAAAGTAGTAGAAAAATTTTAAAGGTTATGGACTTATTTGTATAAAATGAGTGAGCTTGTCTCACAGTTTAAGTTGACCATGCAGAAACCTCACTATAAACAATTTTAGGAATGAGTGATAATTGATAATAGATTTTTAATCTGATTGAGGAAGAGGTCCCTAGTTCAGGGTAGACATAACTTGAATGAATTTTTAATATGAGTTTAAGTATTTAGATATTATCCTGATATGAATACAAATAATTCGAGTAGTCTATTTTTGATACTTGAAATCAATTGTTATCTGGTGTTAGCTATATTGAACATTGAAAATAACAAACTTGACTCTACCTGGATATTGTATGGTTTTTACTGCTGGAGTAATACAGGTGGTCATCCCATATATTTGCATAAATCAAGTGGTCCCATGAATCTGATTTAAAAGTAATTTAATAATGCAAATAAAAATTAACTTAGATAAAAATAAAAATGATTTAATTAACAAAATGGAAGAAAGAGCTAAAGAACCAAGCCTCAAGAAGGTAGGGCCACACATTTCCAAAGACCTCAGGGGCTCATACCACTATCTTCTTCTCTTTCTCTTTCTTTCCATGGTGACTTTAGTATTCCTAGCCTCTAAGCTACACAAAATAGAACTGTGTTGGCTGGTGTTTCTGATCTAAATCCTCACAGCTTTATAACCTGGGCAATTCCCAAGGGATTTTGTTTTTCAAACTACAAAACACATACAAACAAAAGAACACAAACATCAGAACAAACCAAACCCTCAGAGGATGTCTCTGGAGCAGCTTATGAAAATGTTCATTTACTGGCTTGAGGAAGGTGTAATTATAATTGGATTTGCATGGGTCATACAGGACCTTCAGGGCTAGATAAATGTCATAATTGGAAGCTAACACTGGAATTATATAGTTGGAATAGAGGAGAAGAAGACATTTATCAAAGGAAGGAGTGTATTCTTCCTAAAAAAATAGGAGGCGGCACTGGGAAGAGAAAATAATTTATGTGCCATTATAAGTGAAGTGGGCATGTACTTTTAATTCTGGATGACCTTATTCCATAGGTCTTCAGTCAGTGTTTGGTGGAAAGAAAGTGGATAGATCATTTGGGAGAAAAAGCCGACAAGAGCTAGGGGTCAGCACCAGCAAAATTGATCAGAGTCAGTCCTTCATTCCCAGTAGGAATAGAAAAATGGGTCAGAAATCTAGTTACATGTACTGATAAAGCACAGCTATTCAGATTGAAGTTGTAGATTATGAATTGTTGGTAGAAGCTTCCAATTTCATCCCTGAGATGTTTCATATTTGGGTGATTAACATCTGGATTCTGCCACCTTGTGGATAGACGATAATTTTTCCTGATTACGATCAGCTCTCATGGATCCTCTTACTAATTCTACCTATAGCAGGATGACTATAAGGTCAAATTTAGCCTGCTAAATTTAAGAGAGAGCCAGTTAAACAATAAAGAAATTGGTGGCTATTAAAAGGATTTAAAAAATGAGAAACTATTAGCTGTTTTCTAGCTTTTACCTAAGACTGATGTATTTTTCATGTACATGCTTATAAAGTTAATAAAATACATATTTGCAAGACACCACATTAATAAGAAACAGTGATGGGAAAAAGTGTCACCTATATCTCATTAATTTGCTGCAAGTTCACTCTCCCTGCAGGTGGCACATATTTTTAATCTTTTAATTTGCAATATAGAAGTATCTGTGGTGGGGATACCAGCAGCAGTTCTTTCTCTTAATAAAGGAGGAGATGCTGAAAATCTGCATAATTACAGCCCCATTTTAATTTTACTCACAGCAGTTAAATTATTTAAATGTCTCTTCTGTGGTCAAAATTAATATTTTTTAGTTTACAAATATTTTATTACCATTAGAGCAATTTTGTTTCCATTATTTTAGCTTCCCATTTCTGTATTATTAAAAATGAGAAATAACCCTCACACAGTGATTCCAAATTAGAGTTCTGGGGTCAAATTATATTTATTGATTTTTTTCGGTTCTTTGTCTAGGGAGACTACATTATATATCAAAAGCCAAATTACAGTCTCTTATGTCTATTTTGAATTTTAGTCAAGCAAGAAGAATTATTTCAGGTGAGAAATAAAATCTGTTGAGTGCATTGTAGAGTTTTTGCATCAAGAGATTTGATACTACCCTGTCTTATGTTAGAATTTAGGGTGACAATTTTATTGATTACATCATGAGTTTGATATCTTGGGGCTGCTGATATTAGAAAGAAACAATTAAGAAGCTTTTGCATATTTATCCCATTTTTTTGTGAACTCAGTTACATTTAACATTTTTTAATTTGGGAAAATCAGATTTTTATTTAACTTGAGAGCATTTACACAGAGAGCATGAGAGTAAAACTTTTATAGGTTTTGGTTAGGTTTGCAAGTTTTCAGTTCTCATTCTGTTGATCATAATAAGATATGTTTGTCTACGTGGTTTAAAGGAGGGAGCCTTTTATAATGCTTTCTTATCTGCACAGAACAAAATGAGATGATGAGATAATAAGAAATTTTACTTTATGTGCACACTGTGTAACCTAAGTACTTTGTAAATCTAAGCACAAAGGGATCAACTATACAAAGAGATTTTCAGTTTTTTATTATTTGGTATTTTATATTATTATATTATCAATATTTCTTATTTGATTGGATATTCTCACTTATGCATATTGACTAGCAAGATAACTATAGTATAATTATACTATTATCAACATTTTGTGCTATTATTTTGAGGGCTGAATCTTAGAACAGTTAAATATTTTATTGTTTAGTGATTAAAAAGTTGGTTCTGTGGTTAGCTCTTTGGAATTAGAAATGATTTGTTTCATCTAGTAAGGAAAAGCAGGTAGGAACAATATGCCTAAAATTGTCCATTTCAGAAATAACGCTTCTGAAATGGCAAAGTAACGAACTGCAAAAATCTACTCATCCACTAAAGCAATGAGGACACTGGGAAAAATGATCAAAATAAACTTTTTCAGAACTCTGGAAAATCACAAAAGGCTTTTGAATATTTAAATTCTATTTTAATAAACTGTTTATTGGAAAGTGCCTATTTTATATAATCTGGGTTCATCAAAACAGTTTTCCTTTTCTGTCTCTATGGATGGACATTTAGATTTCTCCATATACAGATGATATTGTATGTAACATAAATTTTGGAGAAAAGTGAAAAAGCAGAAATAACCAGACAGTGAGGAATCATGTTGATGGGTTTGGTGTATGAGTTGTCAGTGCTTGGAAAATCTTAATATTTAGCAAGAATTGAAAGAGAGCTTGTAAAGCCACACCATGAAAGTTCAGCTTCACTCAAGGCCCGACTGTAGCAGCAGAAAAACAAAAGCCGTGAGTGGGGCAGCAGAGTTTTACTAAGGGAATCAAAGACATCTGGGTCCCAGTTCACATCCCGTCTCTGCTGCTTTCAAGCTGTGTGATTTAAATTATCCTCTCTAAGCCTTAATTCTTCATTTGTAAAACAGAAACACTGATAGATACCTCAAAGTTCTGTGTGTATACTAAATGCAATAATTGTAACTAAAATACCTACATAAGTACAGAAACATATTCATTTCCTGCTTCTCCACATCTAAGCCAAAAAGAAAGAAAATGGGTCACTCACCAGTGTCTTATCCTCATTCTAGTGTGTTGCAACATTGGTTAGAGACAGATCTGTATAATGAGACTGAATTTCAACGTTGCACTCATAAATATGGAAAACATAGCCTTATTTGGTTTAATTTTATTTGATTCTGGACCTACATTAAATCTCATTATTATTATTGAAATCCTTTTTCTTTCTCAACTTTGAAAATGATTATAGAGGACTTATATAGTCTATGAGAGCTGCTTTATGCATTGTAGGACAAATTGCTCCTCAGTCTAAGGTCATAAAATCCCTTACAATCAAGTGGCTTTCTACTTCATTGCCATTCACAGACCCAGAACCTGGCTTTTAGGCCCCAAACTCTGTTGGCACACCATGTACTTAGTCCTTTCTATTGTTTGCCCACTTTCTGAGGAAGTCATCTCAGTCATGCTGGGAAATTCTTTCCTCTGTCTGCAGCGTAGGCAACCTCATTCTACATTGCCTCACATGTAGAAAGAGGCAAAGGAAATGTGTCTTTTGTGTTAAAACGCTAGTACCTTACAGATAATTTAGAAGGACAATGGAGATGATTTAGATTCTTTCTAATCCCCATTAAACAGTGTGGTTATGAGATTATTGACAAAGTAAAGAATAAACTTTTCTATTGACTAATTTAAAAAGTACTCTTTGCTAAGAATACTGTTTGTCCCAGGGTACTATATATATTGATAGGCATGAAGATAGGCAATTGAGGATTATATGTCATCTAGAGCTAAGGAGAAAGGAGTAAGGATCTGGAGCTTCAAAGGGAAAGAAAATAATTCACAGGAAGATGGGAAGAGCAAATGTTTGGTAAACAAATTTTTTCCATGCCATGCAGAGGCGATGGGATGCAGAGAAGAATTGGAACAAGTAGGTCCTGTCTACCACAACTAGCCCATATTCTTTGTAGTTATCTCTGGTGACAGCAGGCCCTTTAAGTAAATTTTTTAGGCAGTTAAGGGGGAAATAAAAAATTCTTCCTGAGTCTTTTGGGCCTTAATTTTTTTCAGCTCAAAATAATCTACATGCCAAAGTGGCATGTTTTTGGGAGGCTTGTTCTGAACCCCTTATCCCACACTGCAGATTTTTGGGCTCCCCAGTATCTATAATCATGAGTCAATTTTTAATAATAAATCTCTTTCTCACACATGCATGCACAAACACACGCATGCACACACACACATCTTATTGATTCCATTTCTCTGGAGAACTCTGACTAATAAATATAGCATCTAAAACTTTTAGATACATAGTGAAGAGGGAAATTCTGTTTTCCAATACTATAAAAGAAAATATACTTTTCTCATTTTTAATGTTGATACTTCTTGACCAGAAGGACTTCAAGATGTACCAAACTGAAAAGAAAAAGATACGTATTATATTTGATATGTATAAAAAGTGCAAGGGATGTGGGTAAAACAGACACAAGAAATTCCAAGTGGATTAAATGAAAAAGTGCATGACCTAATGGCCATTTTCTTCTCAGAATGTCAATACTGATGTAATAGGATGCCATTTGAATTAAAGCAATATTTTAGTGTAAAAAACTTTTAGAGATTATTGTCAATTTATAAATAATTCCATAACACATACAGAGATTTTAAAATACCTAACTATAATTCAAAGGTCTTTTGGAGAGCTAGAGAGATAAGGTAGATTTATGCTTGTTCAATATGGCATCATTATCATCTTACCAAAGCAAGAAACGAGAACAAATGACCTCTAAATCCTCTCACATCAGAATACTTTTATTATAATCAGGCAAGCTTTACACTTAGAACCTACAAGATATTAAAATTTAGAATATTAAATAATAAGATCACATACAACAGTATTTCAATGCCATTAGCTTCCAATAAATTAAATTTGCAAGAATTAAAGTATCTAGTTATTATATTTCACTGAGAGGAAATATTAAAATTCATGAGTATTCTAAAGGACATCATAACTAAAGCAAAGCAGATTATAGTTCTGCCAATAAAAGACTAGAAACTTCCAATGGGTTTTTACCATGAAATTATCAGAAATCAACAGGGAAATAAATATCTTCATTGAAAAAATGTGTAGGATTAACTTGAGTGATGGCTATAGGAGACAAAAAGTTAGAGAAGTAATTTAAAAACAGCTGACATCTTCTGTTGCTACTAAGAACGAGAAAATAAAAGCAAAGAGACTAAAAGGAACATGAGAGGGTTTTAAAATAGTTAAGGAGAACAAGACATAAATGAAGATAAAATAGAACCTTTTAGAGAAAATTGGTTATAGAAGCCACAGAAATTGATAAATAATAATTATAGTCAGAGGCAGCAGTGATTTGTAGTAGAGAGAATACTGAAATTTTGTAAACTTGTCAAAGTTTTTATAAATTATAAAATTGAGGACTAATATAAATTCAGAAAAAGTATATCTAAAAGAAAAACCTTTAAAAAGTGATATAGAATATTATTTAAATGCTCTCCACCCTTAACAAAAGTATCTCATTGCTAATGATTTCCTGTTTTAATACTGACATGAAAATATTTAAAAATCCAAATAGAATTATTTATTATATTCAGGGACACTAGATCTTTTTATCACAAGTTTTTTTCACTACTGATATCATGAAAGTTAAACTATTATGCCAATGTTCATCAGTCAAGTGAACTGCCAAATTAACTTATCTTTGAACTTAAACTTTCTTGTCCATTCACTATACACCCAAGAAGCATGGCTAGTGATTGAGTGCATGGGAGATGTTCATAAAGGAGTCTTCTGAGGATAGTTTAATGTATTGGGTTCTTTTCCTTTAGAAAATAGGAACAGTAGTAGTAATTAACAAGCAGGTTTAAGCTTTTTCTCTTACATTATAATTTCCTTTAATTAGCCCAATAGTTTATTAAAAGAATAAACCTCCTTATAGTCTTATGGGACCTGCTTTCATTTATCCTGTGGAATTATCCTTTGATAAACTCTATATCCAGAAGTTTAGAATGGTGACTAAATAGCACAGAGCACGTGGTTGCAATACCACAATCAGCCACCAGGAAGCGCTTAAGAATCCTTCCAAGTTAACCACTGGGAGGGATATCAGATGATACTTTTCCTTTATAATGGATATTAGACAAAGGTTATTCTTGAAAAAAGGGCTATGTTGATATGTCTATTGCATGCATTTGTAATACTTGTTTTAATCATTTTATCATTTTTAAACATGTTGGTCACTTTAATTTATTAGACTAAAACAATGCAAGAACATGGTTATTAGATTTTAGTTTATTCAGAAGCTGTGCCACATAATCTCCTTGTATTTCCTTATATCCAAAAGAGAAATGTTATACCTATGCCAATGGTTGATTTAAGTCTTACATTCCAAGTGTTTATATAATTGTCTAGCCCACTGGCTGGCACATAGTAGATAATTAAATTTTGTTTTTTCCCTGTCCTACTTCACCCTTACAAAATGACTTAAGAACTTGGAACTCAGTTTACTGTGAGTAGAGTCTAATTACAGATGTAATCAGGACTGTTACTTTTTTTCCTCATGTTTTTTCCTTATGTTGGCTTATATTGAACTTGTATATCTCTAAAACCCCCCAAGTCTAACTCTTGTGAATGGATCAAGCCAATCCTTGCCAAGAAATTGTTTAATAAATTTCTTTTAATAGAATATCGTCTCCCAATTCCCTTACCAATAATTTTTTTTCACAATTCTTTTGCCTTTTTCTCCTTTTCAGAAGTCTGTGTACTTTGTGAAGCTCTCCTGGGATCCTATTCAGCCTGAAGAGAACGGGATATCTCTGATTATCTAAAGGGGTTGAAAGTCAATCAATAAGCAACATGGATTTAGTAGGAACAAATAAAGCCAAGCATCAAGGCTTTGGTGTTTATTGCTAAACTAGTGGCATTCTGAAAGAAAAGTATTTCTTTTATAATAGTTACCAGTAGACTTCAAGGTCAAATTGCATTTAATGGTGGATATTTTAAGTCGTAGGACTTAACTAAAAAAGTAATTAAGACAAGAATTATTTATCACTGATTTATATGAGAATAATATGTTTAATTATGTATAACACTTTTGGAGAAGTGGCTGGAAGTCTTTGAGCACATCTGAAGAGGGACATAAGGATTATTGGAGGTTAAAAAAGCATAACAGTAAAGAGAGAAGAAACAAGCCAAGAGCATTCAGACTAAAGAAAAGATGAAAGACAAATTTCATTGTAAAAGATATTGACTCTAAAATGAAATGCAAACATACAAAGTATAAAATTTGCTTCAGAAAAATTTTGAAGTTAAGCATTATGATTAATCTGAGCATTTAGTCAGGAATGAAAGGAGATTTCTGTAAAGAGTGTAGAAATATTCACTCTTCATGAGTGAAATCATCATAAAAAGATTGGTTTATGGATGTCAGTGTGCTGACAGGCCTTCTGCCCTTGCAGTTACTTCCCTTAATTCTCCTGATTTCTGGCTTTCTAAAGATGCAGTCTTTGGATTGATTTCTATATAAAAAAATAAGACCTACAAATCCCAGTTATAGCATTATATTTAATAAGGAGGTTATATTTGCTTACTAATTATTCATATTTTTGCTTTAGAAAACTCTGGTATGGGTTAATTATGGTTTAGATTTGAGCTCTTCTCTCCAGGCTAGATCCTTCCCCTTAAGGATGTTATCTGAGTTTGAAGATCCCTGGACAGTTGAAGTGAAGGAAGCCATCCCAAGGAGTTCTGGGGAAGGATACCTGAGAAGGGATAGTAGGATGGGAAAACCAAGAAAGCTGAAAGCAAACTCCTGCCTTAAGTTCAAAGGATACCCTGACCTGTGGAATCTGAGGTTCTCTCTGGGTAGATAGTGTCAGAATTGAGTTAAATTTTAGGAGCCTCTGCTAGTGTCTGAAAATTGATTGGTATTGTATAGGAAGTACTCCCCTCTTACCCTTCCCCTCCCGCCCCTTATTGGAATTGAGTCCAGGAACGTAATTTACCTACTTATCCTACTTCTTGTTATTTGAGAGAATGGACTCCAGAAGAACCATTGTTTTAGAACTATTATTTGGTCTACTGCTAATTTTTAACTCATCCTTAACAAACTTGCCCTACATTCCTTCCTTCTGGACTCTCCCTATGGGAGCTAATCCAATCCAGTCAGTTTTCTGGTGTAATTTTCCAAATGAAAAAGACAATGTTAATGTCTTATAAACATTACCCTTTTTATTCTTTTTATTTTTACTAGAACCCATATCTGGATTATCAATTGTTCATGTTGAGTACCAAGTTATCAATTTTATTGCTTTAATAGTTGGTTTAATTTTCCCATTAACACGACTTAAAATTATTCAACTGCAAATGATCTATTACTTGATGCTTGGATAATTTGAGGGTAATGGAAAATGCTAACCTCACCATTATAATATTTGATTTGGTACACTCAATAGATATGGCTCATGTTGAAAGAAAATGTTTTTTGCTTCATTCTTCTTCAAAAAGATACTCACTGTTTTTCCTAATAATTAGTGATAGAAGAATTACCTAATAATTTTTTTACCCTTTTTTATATATCACAATCTTATTGCCTATAATCATGAGGTGTTCAATCCTCAGTTCATGATTATCTTACTTCTAGATACTTCTTTTGTTATTTTTCAAAATCTACTGAAACTCTAGCCCCATAATATATTTTTTTAAAGAGCAGGTTGTTTATCAGAGCCCATGATATACTCTCCATGAGTCAAATATGCTAAGCCACCTCTTTTCTGTGGTGATTTCCTTTGTTCCAAGCCATTCTATTATTATCCAGACCAAAAGTAACATTCCAAAAATCATTTGTAGGTGAGTCGCTCTGGCTCTTAGAAGGCATTTTCCTAAAGAAGCTGTTGTACATATATACAATGGAATATTACTCAGCCATAAGAAGAGATGAAATACTGCCATTTGCGACATGGATGGACCTCGAGATATTCATGCTAAGTGAAATAAGTAGACAGAACAAGTTGAAAATCACATGATATCACTTCTATGTGGGATATAGGCCTAAAAACAGCAAAGGAAGAGGACAAACAGAGACTCATGGACATGGACAATAGAATAGTGATTACCAGAGGGTAGGGGTAAGGGGTGTAAGGGAGGTAGTTGAGGTAAAAAGGGTCAAATATGTGGTGACAGAAAGAAATCTAACTATGGGAGGTGAATACACAGTGTAAATATATATATGCCTTACTGTTAAAGTGTACAGATGAAACTTATCAGATTTAGTTAACTAATGTTACCATAAAATAAATAAATAAAAATTTTAAAATAAAAAATAAATTAAATGTAAAATAAAACTTAAAAAAATAAAAAAAATTTAAAAAGTGCAAAAAAACCCCCCCAAATAACATAATGAGAAATGATTATATTCTTTGATCAATACTTCAAAGTCACTTTAACCCACAAGGTACCTAAATATACTGTAACTGTTTCAAATACATCTAAACATCATATACCCCATTATTTCTATGGGGCAATTGCTTTCTTAATTCTTAAGTCTTCTCTCAGCAGTAGCAGCCATTTCTAGCACCAATGTAGAACAGGGTCTACATTAAAGTTAGGTTGAGGTTATACCCAGGGACTATTAGAAACTTTTTTATTAGATCCATCTCTGTATCCTACATGACAGAAAGGGTCACTCAAGATAACCACTCTTCAGTTGTTTAGGATAAAAGATAAAAGGAGAACTGCATCCACGAGGAGCATGCAGTTTCATACTTACGTGAAAATGAGTAGAGATATAATCGTTTGTAATTAAGACCACTATAGCCTCAATTTATATCTTTGGGACTTTTTCTGTATTTTTATCCCATTTCAGAAATTATGCAATTTTATGTCCTCCTTGTTGAAATTTGAGAGCTGTGTTTAATTATAATGACAACATTGTACTAAACTACTTCAATCTTTCTTGGGTCTGAATGTTTCAAATTGTTTTTTATTTGACCCAAAGTTATATTTTTATTCAACTTCATGATGTTTTTGTAATGTGCACTGTGATAACAGAAACTTTTACACTGAAAGGTTTACTCTGACTTGCCAAAAGAAGCTTTGTTTCTGAAACTAATTATTTGCAATAATTGCCACACTAATTTCTGAAGAGGTAAGATTCCTGGTGTCACATGGCAACCTCATTCCTGGGTCTCTTGCTGGCTCCTGTCAGATTAATGTGTGCTCCTCTCCTACTAAAAAACCCACATGGTTTCTCCTCTAGGACACTTGTGGAGGAGAAAAGGGTTTTTAATTTTTTTCCCCCTAAATTTCCAGCATTTTACTTTACTTCTTTCTATTAGGGGGTGAAGAGAATGAGAATAGCTAGAACGTAGATTGGAGTATCACTTAACAGTAATGCTGTTTTTGAGAAAATTTAATCTCATGAACAAAACACATTGGACTTCTAGTCTCAAAACTACCAAAATTCTTCTCTCATATTTTTTTCGTAAAGAATCTGATCAGACTTTGCTGCTTCTACTTGTCCTTCCCTTCTGCTCAAATCTACTTTCTTACTTCAAATCAGCTTTTCTTTAAAAAGGAGTAAATATTGGCTCTTGATAAAGGTTGGGAAGGTTCAGATATAGGTCTCTTACCCAGTGGCTGGGTCGACAATATCTGTAATTTTTCCCCCTTTCATTATTATTATAACTTTTCTTAATGCCGAGGCCTCTTCAAAACATTTCAAGTGCCAGAACCCCCTCTCCATTGTTTTCCCACATGTATTCAGGGTGGGAAGAACCTTGCAAGTGGAGATAGCTGCATTCTTATCAGTCAGTGCCAGACTGCACCTCCCTTTTAAGATCGCAAGAACACCATGGATCTAAAATAACAAAGGTGCCAAGTGTGAGGAGTGATAAATCTTTCGGATTTGTCCTACCAGTTATATGAAATCAATTACAAACCCTGCTGGAATGTCTTTTAATTTTGAAAAGCTTAACTGTGGCCTCCTTTAATATTTATTTGTTTCTTTATTTCCTCTGCACTGCTCATCAGTTAGGTGAATGGTGTAAAAGTCTGTGTGGTTGGGATTTGATGTGAGATCAAGTTTGTAAGTCATTCTCTGTGTACTCAAGAATAAGGCCCTTTATTTTAATAAATAACATTTTCATCTTACCTTTTCCTGCAATAATAGTTATGCTTTTCATATTTGTTAACTAAAAAAATATACAATGACTGAGATTTACTAAACATTAAGCAAAGATTTTGAATGTATTTTATTAATCACCAAGTCATTTTAATATGTATGATAAGGAGCATAGCAATATGTGAAGTATATTCAGTCTATAGATAACGTTTAGAGAGAAAATAGATACAATGATTCATGTTACTCCCATATTGCCCTCAGAGGTGTCTCTTAGAGATTAAGAACTATAGGCTGGTATGGTATAATCTGATTATGTGATTTTATTAGGGCTTTATGTATATGATCATTTACTCATGATATGAGTGATGGACAATCAAATACATTCTATATGAAATGCAATTCTTAACTTTCTAGGGGAAAGATAAAGAAGGATATAGATTTAATGATGTTCGAATTTATACCAGATCTGATACTTTTTACATACATGAACCTTTACTCAATCCTTACTCTAAGAGGTAATGTAGCTTTTGTGTACGTAAACTTTCTCCTTAGCCCCACTTAGTGATCACTTAGGAAGGCTTAGCTCCCCATTGCTGATTACTCAACTTTGGCAAAAAATTATTTTTATTCTTCATACTTAGTTCTGGTGAATGGCTATTAATGGTCTAAAAGAATTTTTCTACTAGATACATATATATGCTTAACTTCGCTGATAAATGCTGCTAGCAGGACATGTGTAAGGCCTCTAGCTCAGCCTGGCTCATGGTAAATCCAACTCATTATCCTCCCAGATTCCTACAGGTTTATGTCTCTTTCTCAAAGGGTCTTGCTACTGAGTTTTCATTTTATAAGAGTAAAATTTTATTTTATTTTTTTATATGAAATTGGAAAATTATTTCTTCTCTTAATATGTGGTTGTTACTTAAGGCATAATTTCTTCTAGAAATAGTTGTTATCTTGGACTTTGAGAAAGCCAAGAATACAAGGGTAGGAAATATGCCTATTCTGCCCATTTTGGTATCCTAAGTGTCTAAAATAGAAAACTGTACCTAGTAAACCTCAATAAATATTATAGGGAAAAATGAACAAATGTTCAAATTACTATTGAGTAGCAGAAACTCAGTCACTGGTGTAAAGGTTTTTCCTAAGCCCTCAAATCACACCACTCAGTAGTTGCCCCCATCTCTTATCTACAAATAGTACTATGCAATTATGAGGTCTAGGTATAGGAAGTTATTTTGTTGCCTTTTAGAATCTAGATCATCATCTCACATGATGGCTTCTCTCTCTTATTTAAATGCAGTCATCTGATTTTGATATTTGTTTTAATACTGGTTTGTGAATCTTAGGTCTTTTCTTATTTGACACTCTCCATAGTCCACATTTTTTGGTATGGACTAAGGACAAAGTAACATTGTAATTTTGAATATGAATCTCATTTCACTGCTGAGCAGTTCTGACAGTAATGATTGTTCATTAAATGGCAAAATCTATGATGATATCTGTTGAGATCAGTAACATGGGACCAGTTAGTACATGTCATTACCACATTATCAAGTGAAAGTATGGCCATTAACATGTTGGTTCTCTTGTGTTTCTCTTTTCAAGGAATCATAATAGAATCCTCTGAAAATAAATTACTAGAGATACAATAGACAGAAAAATCTCTCTTTGTCTCTCTGTCTCTGTCTGTCTGTCTCTATCCACCTCTTCTAATGAAGAAAAGAAATCCCTACAGCAAATAGTAATATTTTTGTGGTGACTTTCACATTGACATGAGCCCCTTAAATGTTATAGGATGTTTTACCAAACCACCACTGTGCTCATTCTTTTGCACAGCTACTAATAGGATTTGGCAGTTATCCATGTTGGAAGGCCTCGATGCTCTGAGAAAGGCCCGAGTCTTCATGGCCTCTCAGACACCTTACTGTGACTTGGAATGCAATAGATTTGGCTCAGCAGACAAAAATAAATAGAAAAGTGAAGGGGGTGGGGAGATGATAAAACTGATAAAATCTTCATTTACTATTGCGAATTTGTTTGTTTTGGAACCTTGTCAGAACTTGATTGCAGTTTGACAAGAGAAAATGAATCAAGGCCCCGTTCTTGAAGGTTGCCTGCCGATCTCAATTATTGAGCAGAGTTGTCATGACTGTCACATACACGAGTACAGAATATTTGCTAGTGATAGAAATATTTCAAGCTTGCTGTGACCATCTTTGGAAATTATAGTCTATCACAGTGGGACTATCAAGGAGTAGCAGAAAGCTTTGTTGAATTGCTTTCCAGAGAAGAAAGCCCATCATAGGTGAGCATGATGGTACAGCAGCTTCTTAGAAAAAAACATACACACACACACACACACACACACACACATGCACACACACAGAGAAATATATGTGTGTGTGTGTTGAACAACAATAGTGAATACTGAGTTCTGGTTAAAAAAAGAACGATGAAGTAAGATTTGTCAATCTACTGAGTTATTGAGAGAAATGTGCAAGATAAAATAAGATGATTTTTAATCTATTTAGCAGAGTGGTCATATTCAGAAATGAGCATTTTATATTTCTAAACTCAGAGAACATGGTTTTTTACAACATTTACATGACTGGAGAAGATTTTGTGAATGTATGTGTATTACGAAGGTGTCACAGTGAACAAAGTCATTTTGCCTGAAAAGAACTGGGTATCATCTGGGTTTCTTTTGGCTGTAGTTAATATTATATTGACAGTTCACAGGAATCATACTTAGGAGGCAGTGTACACTGACAATGTAACTTAATTTTTATATTACCTGCTTATTAGTCCTACTCATGTTAAATTTTGAACATTCTTAACTATCAAACTTTTTGGGAAGCCTTGCAATACCTGTCTCTATTGGTTTTCTTATCATTGTCCAGTAGGTCCCACATTTTACATAAATAAGAATCACCTTGGAAACTTGTTATAATGAGATTTTAACATAGTATGCTGGGATGATCTCAGGAATTGCATTGAAAAGAAACTCAAGTAAGGTGGCTGCCCACATTTCAAAAAACATAGTTTAGAGCTTCCTTTGGTTACCATCTTCCTTCAGATTAGCATCAAACTGGCTTTCTGCCCTCTTAGATGTGGATTATGCAGGCTCTTAGCTGCCCTGCTCTTTACCATCTATGACTATCGTGTGCTTTGCAGTGTTGCAGATGTCGGAGAATGATGTGTTTGGAGAACTGTAAATATGCCACCTTACATGCAAAAGAGATTTTGCAGATGTGATTAAGCTGAGGGTTTTAATATAGGAAGATTATGCTGGATAGCCTGAGTGGGCCTAAAATAATTATAAGGGGTGAGTGTAGAGAGAGAGAGAGAGAGAGAGAGAGAGAGAGAGAGAGAGAGATTGAGATGGTATGGTGCTGACCATAAAAGTGGAAGTTGAGACCATGAAAATTCTTCCCTAGAAACTCCAGAAGGACCATTGGCCTGCCTTCACTTTGATTTTGAGCCAGTAAAACCAATTTCAGACTTCTCCAAATTGTAAGATAATAAATTCACATTATTCTAAGCCATCAAGTTTATGGTATTATGTTACAGTAACAATAGGAGGTTAATAAATCCTCTCTGAACTTCAGGGTGTTTAGTTCAATGAAAAAATGAGAAAAATGATTTCTATTCCTTAGAATTTTTGAGCCAATCAAACGAGATACATCATGTAAAATATATAGGTCTATGTTAAATATATTGCTGCTGATAAAGATGATGTTGACAGTGATAATGCCAGCGACTCTGCTGTACTTCTTCTAACCAGCCTCAGTCACTGCTAAAACTGAGGCTTATTATTCTTAACTCATTTGATTTTAGATAATTTTCTACTTCCCACTTTCCCCCTAAATAATAAATTCTCTCCCTTTTGTGTGTTTCTAGGAAAAGCCAGCCATATTCTTGTTCCCATATTAAATCAATGCAATTAACAAGACTTTTTGAGCATCTACCAATTATCTGTAATTATACATGCCAGGAACCACTTGGCTAAATCATATTTCCTTTGATTTTCTATAATTTATAGTTTTTACGTTAGATGAGATTACTTTTCCCTCCAAAGAAGAGCTTCTTTTGAAAGTCTCATCATCCCATGACTCTCTACTGCTTCCATTTTTCAGCACCTAGCACATTTCAAAATGATATATATGAATGAAAAAAAAAATGCCTCTTAAGGAGCTGATGATCTGTCATAATAAGTGTAACATCATTAGAAGCCTATTAAATGAAGTAGGATTAAAGAATGGTAAGAACTGAAAGGAGAGGAGCTGTATATTTATATATTTGGAAAAGGCTTTAGGGAGAAAGTGAGCCTTGAGCTGTGATTGAAGGATGGGTCGAATTTAGATAGGAAAAGGGGATGAAGGGAGGGACTTAAATTAAGAGGCCAATGAAAAATTCCATTGAGTCCACTTAGAGGTAGGGATGAGCAGGGATTGCATGGGAGAAGATCAACTAATATGGAAGTGGAATTAAGTTTGAATCATGATGTTGTCAGGCCTTACAGGTGTTGCAAGCACTGCTTATTCCATCTTATTATTGAACTTCTTAGAAACCCATACTATCACATCTGTAAGTTTAAACAAAAAGGCATTTCCTTCTTTCCCTTTTATAGCAATCAGAATAATCTATGCTCTTATCCATCCAAGCCGATTCTCAGCTTGGGATACCAGGGTTAATGGACATCCATTCTCTTTTCTGCCAAATAGCTTGGACCCTCTATGATTGAATGCCATTAACGGTGATAAAGTTCCAGTTTTAGATATTTTTAAAAGTAAAAAAAAAATCTGATAGGCATATGGAGTAAAGCAGGACTATTCTAAATAAGGGAACTGTTTTGGAGAAGGAATAAAGCAACTGGCAGTTTATCCTTATTATTGCTTCTTCCAATCACATTAATATAAAAGGGGCCAGCACATTGGTAAACTAATAATATACAGGAGACATTAGTACCAGCATCTCTGGCAAAACCTCAGCTATCTTCCAGATAGAAGCAAATGAATAGGAAGCAAATGAGATGATTCATGAAAATAGCAGAGATAGTGAATCAGAGCAGTCATGGGCTCCTTCAGAGGTAATTTATGTTCATGTTCAAAAGATGGTCACTCTTTCCTAAAAATCATATAATAAAATGAATAATTTAAAGAGCAGAAAATAGTCCATTTCATGAGCTTTGAGTAAGTAAGGAAAGACACGGGTTTTTTAGGCAAAGGGAGCCTACAAGTACATTTCTTAAATGTGACAGAAGAGATGCATCCCTAACTGAAGAAGAAGTAGCAGGGCTCAGCAGTTGTCGCATGGTGCTTTCACACATTTTCCTTCTCAATGCTTTCATCAGCCTCCAACTATATGTATTAAGATCAAAGGAATCAGCATGGCACCCTGAAGATTTTTATTGACTTTGTAACATTTTTAACATACAACAAATGAAAAATTAAACAAAACAAAATTTACTTGTTATTGAATAATCAAAAGGTAAACACACATAATCACTACTCCAGTCATGACATAGCACACTGCTGGTACTGCAGAGGCACCTGCTCCCCTCTGAGGATCCCTTCCCATCGCCAGTTCCTTCTTTTCTCCAAAGTTAACCACTATCCTAAGTTTCTTTGCAATAGCTTTATTAATCGTTTTTTATACATTTGGCACTCATGTATAAATTCTATAAACACCATGATTTAGTTTCACTTATTTTCTTAATGTTCCATAAATGAATTATCTGATAGTATTTTTTTTGTGTGTGTGTCTGGCTCTTTTTTCTTTTTAATGTTATGTTTATGAGACTCATCCATGGTTGCTTGTGGTTCTTGCAATTGTATTTGAAGTTGTTCCAATGGATATTATATTGCATAGCATGCATGCATTATAGAATGGATATGTAAACAAGTAGATATAAATTTCATATACCATTTCTTAACAGAATCTCAGTTAAGATGAAAACTCATCAGCTCTTCAAGGAGTTGTATTAGTTTTCCACTGCTGTGTAACAAATTACCACAAATTTAGCAGTTTCTAAAACCACCTAAATATATCTCACAGTTCTGGAGGTCAGACATTTTGGATAAGGTTGAGTAGTTTCTCTGTTCTTAGTCTAAAAGGCCAAAATCAAGGTGTCAGCTACTCTGGTTTCTATTCTGAAGGTTTGGGAAAGAATTCACTTCCAACCTATTCAAATTATTGGCATAATTCACCTTCTTGTGTTTGTTGAACCGAAGTCATATCTCCTTGCTGGCTGTTGGCAGGAAGTCACTCTCAGCAACTAGAAGTTGCTCTCAGGTTCTTCCACGTGGCCTCCTGCATCTTCAAAGTCACCGGGGCACATCAAATCTCAGGCTTCCAATCTCTCTCATTTTATCTTCTTTCGTAAGCTGGAGAAAACTGTTCTTTGAAGCAAATAGATTCATGTGATCAGATTCAACTCACCTCGAAAACCTCTTTTGTCATATAATGTAACATAATCATGGGAGTGATCTATCATCATATTTACAGATTTTAGCCACACTCAAAGGGGAGGGATTTTGTAAGATGAGGATCATCGAGGATATCTCAGAACTCTGCCCACCACAGGAGAAACCTACAACCATTCCAAATGAATGATATGGCATATACTACTATTAAATTTATCTAGAAACCAAGGATTTTTTTTTGTAACTGTCAAATGTTTCTTAGATAGCTATTCTGCCTTTGCCCAGAGATAGGGTGATGGTTTATCTCAGCATATGTTTGCTCAGATATGGCAGAGCTGCTAACAGGTAGTTAATACCCATGAAAGAGACAGGAAAGACTTCATGGTGGACATGCTACAAGAGGATTCAAATGTTTTCAATGTAATTTTCTGATTTGTGTGATGTTTGGTACTTATTTCAGATAGCTTCCACTTTATCAGGTTCTAAACAGTAGAAGTAATACTGATTAAATAGGATTCTAACCAAGCAATCTAAATTGCCATACAAATTACACAAATTATTATTATATTTTACTAATAGTGACTGAGTTCATACTCTTGTGTCACCTAGACAATGAGAAAAAGATGTGAAGTTATCATATTTTCCCTTTTCCTTTTAATGTTGTATTCTTCCAGAAATATTTGAATCACTGAATGTGACACTACTCTAGTTTTTAAGAAGAGGGTTCTGAGATACAGGCAAGTCACATAATTAGTTTAAGGTCACAAAGCCGGAGTTTGGCAAACGAAAACAGAAGCTAATTTTCAGGTGCCTGAGCTCACGCAGTGATTAAAATATCTACATAGCTGCTTGTAAACACTATAATCTGCATAAAGTCTGCAACCTTAACAGCACAGACTGTTGCATATTAACTACCTGTCATAGAACCTGGCAAATAAAATGGACAGAATATTGGCTTTGGAGATGTACAGAATTGGGTTTGAATCCTAAAAAAGCTACTTATGACTTTGATGACATCAGGCAAGTTACTTCACCTCCTTAAATCAGAGTTTTGTCATTTATTTCAACTAAGATATAACTCATGGGATGTTATGACAACTGAACATAATAACACATATAAAACATGTAGCAACTTATGTAACATATGGTAGATGTTAACCTTTATTTAAAAAATAATTTGTAACCAGAAAATTGTTTCAACAAGATCATAGATAATCACTTTGGACTAGCAAAGTATAACAATATAAGGACATGGAATTCTGTTGTTTACTTATTCTCTGCTGCTGCATGAATAACCTGAGGCAGAAGCAGAATGAAGACTTAAGGAAACACAATAGTTTGGTTTCCTTTGAAAGCAGATCCTGAGAGACAAGGCCTTGGCTTCCCTAGGAAGCAGAAACTAGAAAGTGGAGAGAATGAGACATAGAGGGAAGAAAGACCAATATTCAGGTGTGTTTTTGAGGTTGCTCCTGTAGATAATGGGGACTGATTCCCCAGTATCTCCTAAGTGTGGAGAACCTCTTCCACAACAGATGAGCTGAGAGAAGAGCTATCAGGAACAGTGGGTGAGGATTATCTGGAGGGCTTTAACCCACACTTCTGGACTGAATTTATACAGGATTGAGAGAGTTTCCATAGTCTTAGGGAATACACCTAATAGAAAATGGAAAGATCCTCTATGCATCAGTGATAGGTAGAACACTGACACCAACAAGCTATAGAGGAGTCTGGCCTGAAGATAAAGTCCAAGGTTGGCTGAGGGCTCTGACATGGGTCAGCAGAGACATCTATTACATAAAGCTAGAGTGGTTTTGCTCAGAGTTATATAAGACCAGTACTTCTTAGAATGACAGGGATAGAATAAGTCCACCCTCTTCTCTTCCCCAAATCTGCTAAAGCCATTAATATTTATGTTCAACTCAATGAGTACTGCCTTAAACACAGCCTAAATAAAAAATTTATTTTTGGCTTGGTACATTTTAAAGTATAACATATGCTCTTAGGCAAAACCACCATGCAAAAAGACCAGTGTTTTACATCATGTGGTCCCTAGGCTACCTACACCAGAATTATCAGTAAGACCCACAACATCTCTCAGAATAAGGTATCTTTTCTGGAAATTATTATGCTATACAGTACCCCCTTATTTGTTTTTTTTCACTTTCTGAAGCTTCAGTTACCTGTGGTCAACCACAGTCTGAAAATATTAAATAAAAAATTCTAGAAATAAGTGATTCATAAGTTTTAATTGTGTGCTGTTGTGAGTAGTGTGATGAAATCTTCTGCCATTCTGCTCTGTTCTGCCCAGAACCTGAATCATCTCTTTGTTCATCATGTCCACATCATGTACGTTACCTGCCTGTGAGTCATTTACTAACCGACTCGGTTACCAGATCCACTCTCGTAGTATCTCAGGGCCTGTGTTCCAGTAAACTTTATGGTAACCTAATGCTGCATCATAAATACCTACATCATTCACTTCACTTCATCTCATCACTTAGGCATTGTATCATCTCACATCATCATAGGAAGAAGAAGGGTGAGCATAGTACAACAAGATATTTTAAAAGAGAAAGAGACAACATTTACACAGCTTTTATGATAATTGTTCTATTTTGTTATTAGTTATTGTTATTAATCTCTTACTGTGCCTAATTTATAACTTAAACTTTATCATAGGTATGTATGTATAGGAAAAAACATAGTATGTACAGGGTTTAGTACTATCTGCATTTTCAGGCATCCACTGGAGATCTTGAAATATATACCCTGCAGATAAGGGAAGGCTACTGGATTCTTTTTTCTTCTTTTTTTTTAAGTAGAAAAAGTCCTATAGTTTTATTTTTTATTTTATTTTATTTTTTACATCTTATTATTTATTTATTTTATGGTGGCATTAGTTAATGCAATCCAATAAGTTTCAGCTGTACACTGTGTGTTCACCTCCCCTAGTTAGATTTCTTTCTATCACCACATATTTGACCCCATTTACCCCATCTACCTCCCCCATCCCCTCTCCCTACTACCCTCTGGTAACCAATAGTTCATTGTCCATGTCCATGAGTCTCTGTTTGTCCTGTTCACTTGTTACTTTTAGGTTTATGTCCCACATATAAGTGACATCATATGATTTTCAATTTTTTCTGTCTGACTTATTTTGCTTAGCATGATTATCTCAAGGTCCATCCATGTTGCAAATGGTAGTATTTCATCTCGTCTTATGGCTGAGCAATATTCCATTGTATATATGTACCACAGCTCTGTATTCTTTTGCTCTTTGGGTTTTCTTATTTCTTGTACATGCATTCTCTCAAAATTTTATTTTTAATCCCTCATGTGGCAATAGCATAGAATTTTAGCTGTTTTACCCCCCCCCCATGTATTTTTTCGGGGGAAGATATGGAAATCATTCATGGTATTATTTGTTTTGATCATATTGTGTGCAGTGTGTGGATGAGAGAATCCTTCATCTGCCATTTCTGTGATTAAACATACACATGCTTAATGTAGTCCCACTTACCACAGAATCATCCTATCTCCCAGGTATGAGAAGGAAAGTATGGCTGACTATATCATTAGAGAAGACAGAAGCTCATAAGGCTTGAACGTTTTATTTCAGTCAGATACCAAAGCACAGCTGGAGTTGAAATTAGAGCCTTGTTCAATGTCCCAATATTGTTGGCACAACAGCTGTCTGTAAAACTGGCACGGCAAATGGCTTACAGGTTTGTTCTTTCATCTTTAAAAGGAGATAACAACTGTATACATTTTTTAGAACACTCTTTCCTCAGACAGACTATAGTTTTCTTTTCAGACATTTTATAAAAGTACTAGATCTTACAGAGCATATAGACAGTGATATCTGAACACAATGAACTGATTTAAGAATAAAGAGAATACTTAAATTAATGATTTACTTTTTTGTCATCTGGTGTCACTGGCTAGTTTTATGTAGAGTTTATAAAGAATATATTCTCTATGGATAGAAATATGCTATTCAATGCATAATGGACAAATGTACGGATGATTTCCAAATTCTCTTGTATTAAATACCCTCAGAATGCCCTTCTATCAGTTCAGGTTCTTAGGACTTGAACACTTTTGCTAATAAAATCAAAATGAAACTTTATTAAATACTGATTCATGATAGATTTTATGGTTTATTATACAGATTGACTATTATCTTAAGATTGCATTGTATAGCTGCCTAAATTTCATGCTTTTGTTATGTTCTCTTTCCAAAAGGACATCACTATAATGATGATGTTATGGCAACAAGAGAGCTTAATAATTTTAGAACATTATATTTTATAACTATTATCTGCAATAGATCAAAAAATGAATATTTGTAATTTATTATATAATAAATGGATAATCAAATATTTGGGTGGTGGAATAGATGGATTAGTGAGATAGAAGATATTGAAGATGAAGTTCTTTGGGCTGGTTATTCGCAATCTCAGTAGCACTGTTTCCATGTAGTTGTTTGAGTATTAAACATACAAAATCAAAATTAGCCATTTTACTAATATCTTCCTTATCCAGGAGACTCCCACTCAGACTTTACAATGGTCTGGGAACCAACCTAGATCAAAAATTGAAACAAAACAATATTTTGTACACATAGTCACACAAACCCGTATGCACCAGATATATACCTGATAGCTATAATTTTTCTACATCGCCACCCACTGTCAGACTGTAAACAACTACTTCTTTCCACCTTAGTTTCCTCATCTGTAAAAAAAGATAAACAAAGATATTGCCTCCTAATGGGATAGTGTATACCTATACACGAATATACACAAACACGTTATGTATGTACGTTCTGCCTGATATCACACTGTTGAGTTAGCATAAACCATTTATTGGTGATTTGATGTAATTTTACACACAGTGCTAAAAATTTTGGCTATTTATTTTACTAGTCCACTGAAAAAGTGATTAAAGGGAATAGTGCTATGTAAAGGCACACTGAACACAACAAAAATTAGAATCTTTATTTTACATATGAAACTAAGGAAAAAAGAAATGATTGTTCCCAGTATGACTGTGGGAACAGAGATAGAAAAGTATGATTATCTGGTATATTAATTTAAAAAGCAGAGCTTTAGAGTTATTTATTGCAGGTCAAAGCATCCTTCAACAACTTCTTCAGACAACATAGTATGGAAAACAAGTAAAATATGTGGAGTTTATAGTGATAGTCCTGAAACACACAAAATAGGAGGAGCCATTCTTTTGTGCTCTTTAACACAAAAAAAGCATCTAATATATTTCAAAACTACTTACACTTAAAATAATTTTATCAAGTATTAAAGATTAAAAAAAACATAAGTTATTTTTCATTGCTTAGGATATTAAAGAAAACTTCTTCTTAAGTATGCCCAGAGTACAAAATATTTATCATAGTTTTCATAGGTTAAAAAAAAAGTGAAAACAAAAAAGTGCAACTACATACACACACGAAGATTTAGGATGTAATCTGAAACATTATGTTTCAGAAACAGGGTTTTTAAATTCAAGCAATAGTTCTCTTTTGTTTTTCTGACTACTGTATTACATTAGAACCCTGTCATTCTACATTAAGCATGGTTATAGCCATCCACACCCTTTTCTGTTAATAATGCCATGAGATGATAATTCATTTATTTACATAGATTAATATTCACTTTTCTTTCAGTTGATATATAGGAATTACATATTTTGGAATCCATCTGTTTTATTAATGCTGAACATGAAAGGAGATTGAAAGATATCTCAAGGATAACTTTTAAAGCAAGGAACATTTATGTTTCTCAAATGAGGCTTAGGTAGTGAGTCTTCTCAGACTACTTGATTGTAATCTGACCCTACTAAAAAATGAAAAACTTTGATTACATGAAAATTAAGGATTTCTGTTCAACAAAGGCAATCATATAGAAGTATATGGAAGGGTGATCAGAAGAAAATATTTATAGTATCTAAATAAGATATGAGATGTATAGATTTCAAGACTATTTAAGGAACTCTTAGCAATAGGTTATTTGAGAGAAGATGTAACTTAAAAGATAAATAGTAATTCAGAGAGGTGGAAATCAGAATGACTAGTAATCATTTGAAAAGATGTTTGTTCATACTTTCATCATGGAAATATAAGTTAAAGAACACTTTTCATTTTCCAGAATGGCAAGAATTAGAAAGTCACATAATATTTAACATAGTGGGGATATGGCAAAATGGGAGCCCAAGTGTGTGGCTGTTGGAGGTATAAATATTAGAGAGCAATTTGTCAGTATCTAGTGAAGTTAAGTTGCCTGTTATTTAGTATTCTCATGTATGGGTATAGTCCTTAAAAAATGTGTACCTCATAAGAGAACACGTAGGGAGATATTTATATCCACACTTAAGTGATAGCAAGAATTGATGGACATGCAATGACTACCACTACATAATAACATAAAAAAGTAGAATGATATTAGAAGCATAATACAATTTAAATAGACGCCCACCAGCAATACCATAATATGGTTTCAAGGATATAATACTATCCAAAAAAAAAAAAGAAAACCTTGAAAGATAGATGAAAAGGACCTATACTACATACACTAAAAAGTGCTTTGTGAAAGGGGGATTTGGAAGAGAATTTAAAAAGACAGAGAATTATTTAATAAAAGAAAAGCAAATGATCATTATCTCAATCAATTATGATTAGAATGATTAACTCAATTCTGAGTATGAGTACCAAAAATACTTGACCTGAGAAAGAGGGTAGACTTAGTACTGGTATTAGAGGTTGAATTGCATCTACCAGGTACTAGATATGCAATTAAAAATGTTTTTTTTTTTTTTTTAGAGAATGAAATATTGCCATCTAGTTTATTTTCTACTATGTTTGCTATCGATCATGGCATTTGTACTTTTAATTAGGAAATGAGTGAACTTAGCAAGTAATGTAAGTTTAATAAGCATATCTTATAAACGATCAATCTATATTTCTAAAGTACTTCATGAGCAATATAAATCATAATTATATTAACATATTAGTTATGATATTAATATGTTAAAATCTTAATAGCTTTGAATTTTTAAAAATAAAAGTTTATTTTCATGATGACAGACCTTATTTATTTATGATTGAAAAATAATAAAAGAGAAATATATACATTGTGTTGAAAACTTTATATGCTTGAAAATAGTACAGATTCCACACAGAGATGGTAGACATAAAAAAAAATATTTTTAATACAGTTGAAAAAAACTAAGACTGAATTACCTAAAAAAAAAACATTCATGACTCTCCATTATGCTTAAAACTAGTTATGAATTGATATGTAGAAGCTTCAGTAAATTAAAACTGACAATGAATACAATAAATGACTAAAAACTGACTACATGAAATTTTCTATTTAGAACAAATAAATATTATCCAGCAAAAGAAATGGAGTATTGGGTATACTCTAAAATAAAATAATTATATTTTTATAACTAATAGTAACCTAAATTCAAAGATTACTGATGATTTATAATTTATAATAATGCTTATCATTCAACAGTGTAATCACCTGATTAGTAAACTGTAAGACTGTCTTCTTTACTAGACTGTTAATAGTCTTTCAAGCTATGTATTTTATTTTATTGAATAAAAGAATGAATATATAAATAAATGCATAGATATATGGATATATAGGTGAAAGGAAAAACAATAGAAGAAAAAATTTAGAATCATCTTAAGTGGGAGAAAAGATAGCTTTATCTATCATTACAAAATGAAGAATTTAGTTGCATTGGTATTTGAAAATAATTCCAAATCAAAATTTTTGCTATCACCACATATGAAGTTTAAAATTTTACTGAAAATATGGAGCTTAAAACCAACATATTTCCTAATATAGAGAAAATGGAATAAAGGAAAAATACAATAGAAGCTGAGAGTCTTGCAGTACTGTTCTCATAATTTGTAGTCACTGCCAGAAAAAAAAAAAAAAAAAAAAAAACCTGTGTGAGTGAGGTGAGGGTGAATGTCAGAGGAGCTGTAGCTAATTTTTTAAAAATAATGGTACTGGAAGTGTTTATAACATCTATAAAGATGTTTTATTTTTTGACCAGTGTCAAAGCTCAAGGTACAGGACAGATTTGGCTATGCTACATTATTTTGGCCGAATATCAAATGGGAGACCTGTTCTCTTATTTATATAATGCAGCGAAGAATATCAATTTGGTTTAATTTTCTCCTTTAGATTGAACATCAAGAAAGCATGCTGTTAATAAAATGCTTATGATCCTTAATTTGTATTTCCTTAATATGCAATGACAAACACTCCATATATAACCTTGCATTCTGGAATGCACATTTAAAAAGATATCCAGAATAAAAATTTTTTAAAGTGCTTCTCTATGACCTGAAACAGTGAATAATTATTATATTTATTTTTATGTCCTTTATCTTGTTTCACCAACTGTTCGAAATTGCTTGCAAAGTGAATATAGTAAAGGAGAAAACAAAATTTTATATTAGAGTAAAATGGAGATGGAAAAATAATAAAACCATGTAAATTCAGACCATTTTGACACTTTCTACAGATGGATCTCAGAATGACTCTATGTTTAATTGTCACAACAGAAGAAAAAATATGATTATTTTTATTGGATTAAAAATCATTTTTAAATTTGGTTAATCTTCAAGTGCATAGCTTTTCTTGATATCATGATCTGATAGAAAATTCCTTCATGACCTAAAATAGGACATTATAGTTAAAGTTATCTCTACACCTAATGTAAACATTACTATTTGTGTATATGCATATATACACACATATATGTGTATATATGTTCATGTAATACTACAAAATATGCATATATTACTCATATATACATATATGTATATACTAAATTTATGTATATATTACACATATTAATTTATAATTTATATGTTAAGTGCAGTAATGGAAATTCTATTAGAGGAGGTTTGTAAAATTAATTAATATAAATAGATACTCTAGTCTTTGATAACCTGACTTCTTAATCCAAGGATATAATTTAGACTGTTTTAACAAGGTTTTTTTTCCCCAAGATCTGTATCACTATAGGGGTTCTAGTAGTGAGATTCAAGAATTTTTTGAACCACGCAAAATCGTTATAGATACCACAGATACCTTTTTACATTTCTCCTACTTAGATTATTATATAGCATTCTGAAAATGAATTGTAGCCTACAAAATTTAGAGAACCATTGCATACCGTGTGCTTATTGAATTATTTTAACTCTGAATTAGCATGTATAGTTATGTCCTTTGATGATTTATTACTACTTAATTGCTAATATTTAAGTGATTTTCTATTGGTATCAACAATGTCAGAAACAAAGGCCCCTTTTTGTGGTATTCATGATATTTTATTTAAAATTATTGTTTTAGGTAATTTATATGTTTTTTTCCCTAGAAAAATAGAGTTTAGCATGTGTCTGGAAAGTCTTAACTATCACAAAGACAGATTTGCTAGAATAAAAGCCACAGATGAATTGTTTATGAACCAATGTTTGGAGAAGGGGTTTTGCTTTTCTTTATGTTCATATCGTTTCAATTAATGAAACCCATTAAATCTATTTCTTCATATAATACCCAGGTCTCTGTCTATGTAAATCAGCAATATTACATAATTCTTGAGAATTACATAACACATATAAGCTAATAATGATATGTATGAACTATTTTCCGCCAGCTCAGAGTATATACTTGCTACTTTGAAGATGCTGGTATCTTTATTCACTTACAATCCTGAAGACAATGTGGGATGACAGAGGTGAAAGAGTAGGACAGTGCTATCTATTTGGAAGGTAACTGCTCAGGTGAAGTCACTGCAGGTCATCAGGCAAGGAAGAAATTCTGTCACTAGACAAGAGAATAGTTACCTTTTCTGCCCTTAAGGAGACCTTTTTGAGATTTGTGGGTTAAAGTCCTTAGGTTCATCATAATTCATCCAAATGATCCATTCTACTTTTTAGAGTCGAGTCAATCCCTTAAATTTTCGAGATCTGGCTTGGCTGTTAAATCCATTTATATTATAATTCAGCAACCTGTAGTAGAAGTTTCTGTTTTGCTTTTCAGTTTTAACAACTCAACCCTGCATCTGCAAGAGATAAGTGATTCTTTTATGATAAACATGGGAGCTTTCTTGTTCTTTATTATTAATTAAGCTGAAGATTTGAAAACATTAAACTTAACTTTTTTGAAAATTAAAAATCTTTAGTACCATCAGAATAGTCAGCCTACTTGACATTATTTGTGTTATTTAATCTCATCATAACAATCTGTCACAGCAGCCAGCTGAGTATGCCGGAGGTTGCCTTCAGAGTATTTTATTCCAGGAAATTACAAGATAATAACTCGTAACTATTTTGGTATACTTCTGTGGAATAATGGCATCACATTTCTCAACCTTTATAACAACCAAATCAGATAAATGAATTCAGATAAATGAATTCTGTGAGAGTTGGTTACTAAATACTCTCTCAGGCAAAGTTCTAGGTATTTCCAACAGAAAGGGATGTAATTCAGGGAATTAGGTGATATTGTTAGAAGTGTTTGGTTATGGAAAGTTAAAAAAAATCACTAAGCCATTGATTTAAAGATCAACTCATTTTAGTTGCAATCCAAAAGTTAAGAAGCTGCTGCTGCTATCAATGTTACTACCTTCACAATCCCTTTCACTTGTGACACTGGTAACTAGATACTGGAAGACAAAGTCTACCCTCTATGAACACTCATGTCTTTCAGACTTCTTTTAAAGCTGCAGAAAGATGATTCTTGTTTCATTCCTGCCTTTCAAATCTTGAATAAATGGATATCAATGGCAGAACTAAATCACATCTAGTACCTTAGCCACAAAGGAATCTGAAAAAAAAAAAAAGTTGAGAAGCCAAAGGTTTATGGAGAACCATTTGCAAGATGTTCAATTAATCTATTCCAATATTTTAAATATTCTAGTTTTATTAGTAAATGAAGCCAGAATAGCAGAAAACTTGTATTAGAACTCTCTGGACTCATTTCTATTTACATTTTATAAAACTACTTTTGGTGAGGCAATGATATTGTTTCATATAATAAAAACATGGGCATTAGTGCCAGACTGTCCAGCTTCTGATCCTGGTTTAGTCACTAGTTAATTGGCACTTGGCAATTGCCTTACTCTTGAAATCTTTTTTTTTTTTTTCTGATGTAAAAGCAATTGTGAATATCACATTTGTGAATATTCATTGTTATTCACATAACTCTTTACAAACAAAAAGCTAAAAACAAAAACATAAAAGAACTTCCAGATTGAAATGCCAAGAGCAATTCACTTCCACTGAGAAATTAAATATTCTCAAATCTTCTACAAATCATGCTAATGAATGTTCAATCCCTTTTAGCTTTGGTGACTAGGTAATTAGAGTAAAAATTGTGGCTTAAATTGAATATAGGAAAGGATCGAGAATACTTTCTATACATTCTCTTCCATTCATTAATCATAACCTTTTATTTTAATTTATAATTTAACATTTATTCATTTTTTATAACATACATTTCATAAGTCATCTCAATTCTTTTACATGTGTATGTGTGGATGAATAATCTCAATATCCTTGATTCTAAAATGATGAACTATTGAAAACAATGAAGATCCAGAAGAAGATTTCTACTTCTATAAAGAAAAATCTTTAGTAAAATTTTTTATTTTACTAGTAAAGTGTTTTCAATTTTGGGACTAGAATGAAACAGTTCTCATTTTGTGTGGTGTAACCTAGCCTGTGTTCTAAAACACATCTTCTTATATGTCTCATTTTGATTTAAAAGGTTAGTTGTATATTATGTATTGACCTTGTTTCTTGATTTGGTCTGCTCTATGTTATAATTATTATTTCTTTACATTGTGATTCCCAAAGTCTAATGATTCCAGAGCTCTATTATAAATTACATTTATCCAAATATTTTAATGGTAAGGTGAGATAAACAAAGATGAGGTACTATTTCCTACTCTACCATTGAATGAAGCAGATATCATTTTAATGATGTCCTATTTTCATCCCTAAAAGTAGAGCTTGCTACTTTGTTAATATGACTGAGAAACCATGTTAAGTAGAACAACTGTGAGTATTTTTGAGAAACTGCTCAGAGTTTAAATGTTTCTTACTTTTCATAACACCAAATGATTTCATCTTTGACCTGTAATTTGACTTTCTAAGCATAGAATGTTCTGTATTTTAGTATCAAGTGTGATTATGTCAACTGGATTTTATCCAATCTCCTACTTATTTTAATAATGAAGATACATCATTGAATTTCAACTCTACATAAATTTCAAGAAAGGCAATACACAGGAAGCAAATGAAGGAAGTGCAGTTGCTGTTGGTCCTGAGAACAGCTCTGTGAAGTTTGGAACATGATAAACCAAATAGCGTCTCACAAACTGTTATCTTCTAGACAGATTTATACTTAATTATAGGAGACATTTGCTGTATACCTACTATGTAAAAAATACTAAGTTCTTAAAATACAGCAGAAATAAAAACAAAATAGTACATACCTCAAGGAGTAGCCCTTTTGTACATAGTATTAACCAAGTTCAGAGAAAAAAAAATGTGTTCTTTATAATGTGTACTTGATGAAGTAACTTCTTACAAATTTCTAAGCAATAGAAAATTATTGAGTATGTAACATTTGGTACTAAGGTAACTCTAGGAAATAAAAGTCTGGGCCTTAGAAAGCTTATCTCAAATTCAAATTCTTAACTCATTTGCTTGATTTTTGAGTTTTCTAAAATTTGTCTCTACTTCATATTATTTAATATGATTTTCTACTACACTTATACACATCTGCTTCATTTCTTTAATTAATTTATATCCTTTACTTATCAAAAACATATTAAAATAAAATAAAAAAACCTAAATAAATGGAGAGGTATTCATGTTAATGGACAGAAAGATGTTATTGTCAAGATGTCAGTTATTCCCAACTCAATCTATAGATTCATAGCAATTCCAATCAAAATCCCAGCAAGTACTCTTTTGGATATTGAAAAAGTGATTTTAAAGTTTATATGGAGAGCTTGAGGACCCAGATAGCCAACTTACTATTGAAAGAGAAGAATGAAGTTAGAAGACTGACAACATTTAACTCCAAGACATAGTTATAATAATCAAGACACCCTGGTATTAAGGAAAGACTACATAACAAATAGATCAATGGAATAGAATAGTGAGTCCAGAAATCGACCCCATAATAGGAAAATAAATGTAGTCAACTGATCTTTCACAAAGAAGCAAAAGTAATATAATAAAGAAAAAGAAAGTCTTTTAACAAAAGGTTCTGGAACAATTGGACATCCACATGGGGAAAAAAAAGTCCAGACACAGACCCTCCACCTTTAACAAAAATTAACTCAAAATGACCCAAATGTGAAATGCAAAACTATAAAACTCCTAAAACATAATATAGGAGAAAGCCTAGATGACTTTAAGTTCATTGATGGCTTTTGAGATACAATGTCAAAGGCAAGATCCATGAAGAAAGAATTGATAAGCTGAACTCCATTAAAACTTAAAATTTCTGCTCTGAAATTTTTAAGCATTAGGAGAAAATATTTACAAGATGTAGCTCATGAAAAACTGTTAAGCAAAATATACAAAGAACTCTTAAAACTCACCAGTAAGAAAACGAGCACCTTGATTAAAAATTCGGCCAAAGGCCTTAAGGGACACCTCACCTAGGAGAGTGCATATATGGTGGGACTCAAGGAGAGGGCTTGACTCAGTGGGATTCCAATAGTTAAGAGCTGGATAGAGGAGGAAAATCTGGCTGTTAAAGAACAGCTAGAGAGGTAAAACTTTGATGTAAGAGCAGAGGGAGGAAGATACTTGGATGAGGGTGTGGTCAACAGTGTCAGATGCTAAAATGTAGTTTTGTAAGATGAGGACTGAAGCTTGTCTGTGACAATCCACAGCTGCTTTGGGAAAGTGTTAGAAACAGAAGCTAGACTGGAGTGGGTTGGGTGGGACGTGAAAGAATGTCCATGGAGTAATGATTAGAGTCATGGTTGGAGAGAGAGTTAAAGAGAGAAATACATTCAAAGAAACGAGAGACTTTAAGCATGTTTAAATACTAGATAGAAAACTCAGAAGAGAAGGAAAGGTTGAAAAAGGGGATCCTCTTCAGACCACATCTCCAAGATAGCAGGTGGGAAACTAGAGTACCAGGAGGATCAATTCTTTCTTTGTAACAGGAAGCCAATAACGGCAGAACTCAGACCCTCTATTTTTCTAAATGATATGTTTGTTTTAAGGGGCAGAAAGATTTATAACAGACATAAGAGCCCAAGGAGAGGACTGCAGAGTTCAATGAAAAGAAGGAAAAATTATTATGGTGGCATTGGGTGACCACTGAGAGCAGTTTTGTTACGAGAGAGTGGGGATCTTCTCCCGGCGTGTCGTCCATGTTCTTGATGTCTCGAACAAAGAATTGAGCAAGACACCAAAATACAGCTAGGTGAGAAAAGCTTTATTATTAAGGAAAGTACACTTCCAGACATGGAAGTGGGCCTGAGCAAGAGAAGTACGGCCCAAAGGGCCTGGTAAGAAAGCCTGTCGGTAGTTGCTTTTCTTAGAGGGGTGGGCTTCTTGGATTGACAACTTAGATTGACAGGACTCAGTAAATCATCATTTGCTTTCTGCGCATGTTCACTCCCAGAATTCAGTCTGTCATAATGATATTAATGAACTTCTGGACATATGCATCGCATTATAATGATGGTATAATAAGGCTCAGGTGAGTTAGGGGTCATTAAGATCTCCATTGTGCAGGTACAAGTGACTGACTTAAACTGGTACCTAATTCTTTGTCTACCTGTTTCTTTGTGGAAGTTACTTTTTAGCTTAAAAATGCCTTTGGCTTACTTAATTGTGGGCGGACTAGGGCAGACCCCTTTTAGGATAGGATTACCTAAGTGTCTTTGCAGGCAGACCCGAAACTTCCTAATTTTCTTGCCTAACTCTTTTCTAAGAGTCATGAACCCTTTTATTATTAGTATGGATTTTGAGGGACAGGAGGTTTCTTTTTCTATATCTGCTGAGGAGGGTAGTGGTCTCTGCCTATTTGGGTTTCGTGGAGCTCTTTCCCTTTCTGCCTTAGAGTGGGGTCTTGGGTTTCCTACTGAAGTTCTGCCTCAGTCCTTAGACAAGGAAAATATGATATGAACTTGTTATTTAAATCATATATCTATTCATTTATAATATCGATTACCTATTTAACAAGTAAAGGGAAACAGGCTTGGTTAATATATCTCTTAAAGAGTAAAAAAGGTCTTTGCCCTAAAGACCCCTCCCCTCTCGGATGGAAGGACCCTGTCTGGCCTATTACCATTTTTGCTGACAATGGATGATGATCTTTATCAATAGCCTGAGGATCCTAGTCACCAGTTTTGGGGCAATTATCGAGATTTGAGGGAGAGAGTCTGTTTACCAAAGAAAGGAGGAAAGAAAACTTAACTAGATTTACTAAAAAGATTGAGAACTCTGTAAGAGATGTCCTGTTTCGTTTCCTGCTAAAAGATTAAGATTTTACAAGTGATGTCCTGTATGAGTTTCAGCAGCTTTGAGGCAACAGAAGTCCCACTACTCAGTTTAGAGTGGGAGTGGGTGGTGAAGTGGGAGCAAACTACTGCAGAAGAAAATGAAATGTGAAAAGAAAGCAACTCAGGATGGTGGTGGTGTGGGGAGGTGGACAGGTGGGGGATGAGGGGAAAACTTTTCAAAAGTTTCAAAGAGCATCCTCCATCAGTGCAGGTCAGCACTCAGAGGAGCAGGGGCCTGGCTACCTGCACTGCTGGGCTGAACTTGGGGAGATGCCACAAGTCTCAGGGCCTCCTCCCCACCTCCCAGCCCCCTAAAATAGAATAGGTTCACAAGGTGGCCAACAGGTTTCTAGGTTGATTTTCCAGGCTGGAGCCCAGTGTGCCCAGAGGGACTGAAAACTCTCCCCATCCATTGCACACCGCCCCCGCCTGGCGCGGGGTCAGCTCAGCAGCCTTGAGTCCTAGTGCTTGGCCCTGCCCCAGGCCTTGAGAGCCTTTGCAAACCAGCAGCATCCCTTCCTCTTCTCTGCTGCGGGCAGGACTCCCACACTCAGTTGCATCCCAGACCCAGAGGAGCTTTTGAAAGTTCATATGGCGGCCGCTAGGGGGCAGGCATGAACGTAGGTTTCCATCAATCCCGGAGATAACCCTGGACAATTCTCCATCTGGCCACACACAAACTCACTTCTCTGCAGGTAAGTCTTGTGCCATACTTCCTTTGCTTGAAGAATTTCCTTTAACATGTATTGTAATAAACAGTATTGAATTTTCTCAGTTTCATTTATCTGCGAAAAGCATGTATTGTTTTTTTAGCTTCCTTTTTGAAAAATATTTTTGCTTGTTACAGATTTCTTGGGTTGAAGTTTTTCTTTCAGAACTTCAAAGATGTCACTCGGTGGTCTTTTGTCTGGCGTAAAAACTGAGCCGAGTGTGGATTTTGTTGTACCTATAATTACTCTTCGTGCTTTTTCTGCTTTGAATTCCTTGTGCGCAGGGTGCAAATTGGGTTGTCAGAGGGTTTTTCCTTAGTGTTCCTGTTCTATTAGCTTTAGACTTTCCCTGTGTGCTTCTACATCTGATAGGTCCCTCTCCAAGCTTCCGCCCTAGAAACAGACTGCCACAGCGTACTGCACAGTGCTAAGAAGCCTGGTGGTGGGGTCAGGTGGGCATTCTTTCTTGTCCTGGTTCAGTTTCAGTCTCAGCTTGGCTCAATGTTCCTGGTTCTTGAGAATGGAGTTTTCTCTATGATTTTGCTCGGGCTCCTTCTGCAGGATGTAGGATACCTCTAATAGCCAAGGTCTGGGTAGTATTTAACCCACCTCCCAAGTGGAGGAAAAAATATGTTTTAATTTTTTTCTGGTTTCTTGCCCTAGCTGCAACCATGTTTGCTCTTTCCTTCTCTCTCCCTGCTACTCGTGGCTCAAGATTTTTTTTTCTTTAGGAGAGAAAGTTCCAGATGGAACTTTGTGCCTTCCTGCAGTGGTGCCTTTTAACAGTCTCTCATTGTGCTCAAATTGTTCTTGTTACCTTGTGCTGACACTGAGTGCAAAATCTCTGGTGTCTGTGCCTCTTGGGAGTTCTATATTCTCAGGCTATCCTATCCTTGTTCTTTAGAAATTTGTTAAAACATTTAGCTGAAATCTTCTTTCTGGCTTATATGACAGCACAATTTTCCTACCATATCCTGCTCCAGATAAGATATCACTCACATTTTTTTGAAGGTGCCTGATTTTCACCTGTTTGTTTCCCTCGTGACCTCAGCTGATTAGCTCAAAACAAATTGCATATAATTCTATAGATTATTAGGCTTTTTGTCTGAGTGGTAGTAATGCTATTTCTACCTTTCTATATCCAGAAGCCAAACCCTTCAAGAGAAGAGTTTTTGTTCAGATGGAAACCATTAAAACTGGTACCTGCTTCATATAATGAGAAAGTGGCTCACACCTGTTTAGGGATAGTGCGATTATTCCATTAGCAGTTGCATCAGCATCACCCTTTGAAAATTTAGGTCATCTTTAAAAGGCCAGAACAAAATTTTTCTATGACTAAAATGTGTATGTAATATAATATTGTAGATGTGATGCCTCTGGCATATCATTATTAAACTGTAGATTTTGAGTTTCTTTTAATTAATTAATTTTTTACTAATAGAATGACAGATTAAATGGTTGTTCTTATGCACATAGAAATTTGTGTTATAAAAATGGCTACTTTAATAAGATCTCACACTTGGAAAGCTGATTTTATTACCTGTGCATATAAAATATTTAAATTTTATTTATCTTTGGAACATTTCAAAATGTAAGCATAGTACTTCCTTAGATCAAACAATTTTAACACATTGAAATTCTTAATTCTAATGTTTTGCATCATTTCCATTAAATTTCATTTCATCACTCTTGCCATTATCACATTTAACTTAATGCATGTGAAAATTACTTGAAAGTATAGTTTATATAAAGGATATTAATATATTCTTGACTTCCAATACATTGAGTAATAGTCTAATGCACTCAGAAAAATATTTTCCAAAGCTGTTACTATTAATAAGAAGTGTTCAATATTTACCCAGTTGGGTCAAAGAGCTAGAAGCAAAGTAATACTGGAAAATATAAATAACAACTGTCTATCATGAATATCTTGTGGCCTCACATTATTTCTTTATACTGTCATTGTCAAGAATTGGATAAAGAAATAGTAGTGTAAAATCAGTTTATCCATATGACATTTATTTTTGAGCTTGAAGTTCATTAATTCGATAAATGTTTGTTGTGTGGCTACTATAACTTGTGCTGTTTCAAAACTGTGGATTCAGCAGATACTGAAAGAGAGAACAAGTCTTGCTTTATGTATAGCTCTTCATTTTTTCAACAGCAATTAAAGGTACTTTTTTTGCACTTTTATATTAACTTTTTGATGAGATCTCAAGTGGGATAGCTTAAGCTTGCTTGTCATGAGTTTTAGCAGTTGACTGCAGATTTGGTTGCTATTATCATTCCTCTAGCATATACAGACGCTTTTTTTGTATTTGAACAATTAGAGGTGTGTCTGTATTTTTTCTCTAAGTTTGTTAATAAAATTGATGAGAAACTAGAATAGATATGAAATATTTGGTTCAAATTTAAGTGAAGGCTGATACAAAAGTTTCATTTATTGACTTTTTTCCCTTTTGGATGTAAGATATTCTTGTGGCTCTTCTCAGCTCTCTGTGTTCATGAGACAATACTAAGATTTTATCAGTCTTAGCATCATGGGGGACAGAAATCTCTTTACCAGGTCTAGATTTAAGATTATATTTACAGTGTGTTGGTTTTTGGTTTTCCTGTGGTGTGTTATAGCTGAATCTTACTGGTTTTGTGTGAGTCATTTTTTGAGAGATTTGAGACCTGATTGTTTAACAATTGGTGGCTTAAAATCTGACAGAGTGAAGTGTTTTATTACAGTGGAAGCATTTTATTTTATTTTTTTTGAGATCCCCAATAAAATCCCCACATTAAAAGATTTCCTAGAATTACTCATAGTACTTAAAATATAATTTTACTCTTAATTTATTACACAGATGTAATAAAGATATATAACTGAATCATCAAAGAAAGAGACATAAGTAGATATTGGAAGAATCCATCTGCAGGCTTCCTTATATCACCCTTATCATTTAGGGAATGGTAGGAACACTCCTGAAATTTAAGTTCTCAGATACCAGCCAAGGTCAACCTTGAAAATAGACCTTTAAAGATAGCAGTCTCTGGCCAGCTATTTTAACCCTTTTCTGTATAATTAACTTTATTTCTGGTAAGCTAATTGTAAAAGTCTTATATGCTAATTATGCTATCCAAGTTTTTAATTATCTATGTACATTAATTAGAATAACCAGGTTAGAATAATTGATTATATCTATTAACTGGGTTATCTGACTTTCCATTTTCTATTCCTGTTCTGATCTGTCTCCTTCTCTGTGCTTGTCCTGTTATTCATTTATGCATTTATTCCTCTGTATACTATCAACCTAACTCAAGATATATAGAACGGAATAGTACAGACTTGCTTTTAAAGGAACTTTCACTTGTGTGTGGTGAATATGTGTATACTGGAGTATAGAGATTGTCAACTTTTGCTTAGTACTATGAAAACAGATAATCTAGGAAGAGAGTGACAGATTGGAATTAAGCTAGTTTATATGTTGTTTTCAAGGAAGGCCTTTCTGCTAGGAAGACATTTGAACAGAGAAGTGAGAGAAGTAAAGGAGTATATTATAAAGTTATCTAGAGGAAATTACTTCTAACAGAATTTCATATTCCAGAGTCAGGAACTAATGAAAGAAGGACAAGGAGGGCAATGTGGCTGATAATCAAGGTAGTAACAGGATATCAGAGAGGTAGGGGAAGAATGGAAAACAGATATTTTAGAGACTTGCAGTTCCTATTATCATCTTTAAATTTTTCTCTGAATGAGAAGGAATCCTGAAGGGTTTCTAAAAAAAAGAGTGATATTATCTTATATACATTTAAAAAGTCAAAATAATAGGTTTAAAAGGTTAAGGTTTAAAAGGCAGGGAGGATATTAGGAGTACATTACAATAACCCAGGGGGAAAAAAAGATGATGAGGAGGATCAGAATAGTAACAATATGTAGAAAAGAAGAGTTGGGCTGGATATGTTTTGACATCAGAGCCAAGAGATAAAAACTTGATAATGCTGAAAATAAAGAGAATATCATGAGTAGTGAAATAGGATGGAATCTAATGCATAACTGGAGGGATTATCCTTGAGTAGAAATACTGATAAGCAGCAACAACAGGAGAAAAGTCAGAGTATATGAGAATGAAAGTAGGTGGATTGGATGTGTTGTTGTGTTTTTGAATACTGTTTGTCAGTGAAATACTTACAAAGTGACTATTTGGTAATGAAGAATGTCCCAGGGGCAAGGCAGTGCTGGGAGAGGTTTTGTTAATTTGGAGAGGAAAATGGACATATTATTTATCAGAAGGGTAGGTGACTGAATTGATAAAGGAAATACAATAGGATTAAACAAAGAACAAAGATTCAGGTTGTGATATATGGTTAAGAGTTTAGAGTTAGAGTCAATTCAGGTCCTTCAAGAAGCAAATGCCAAACTGAGATTAGACATGTAAGCTATTTATTGGGAGAATGCCTGTGAAGGGTAAAGGAGAGGGTTAGACATAGGTGAGAAGAGTCTTCAAGACTGTGTTGCAGGTCTGACACCTGTAAAATGAGAAGAAAGACAGGAAAACTGGGTAATAGACCTTCAGTCAAAAGTGCAGATCTGAGAACGTTTTAGGCCAAAGTGAGGTTCCTTGCAAAGGATGATTGTTAGGAGGTTCCCACATTGGGCAGAAATAGCCAGCTATAGTAGTCTTGTTATACCCAGTTATTGGCTGGGAACAGGCTAGCAGAATTTCAGCTTTGGCTAGAGCATGTAGAGACTCCATAGGTGCTGCAGATGGAGGCTTTCAGTCAACTGTGGTCACTGCAGCAGGTTCTCTTGAAGGGAGCTCTGAGCCATATGGCTGGCATGTTCCACTTGGCTGTATGTTTTACTACACCCATGTTTAGCTACTCTGATGAATTTGAGGAAAAAGTAGAATGTTATAATTAAGTAGATTTGAGAATTTCTAGGGTAGTAATATGAAGGGAAAGAGGGATAAGCATATTGAAGCCTAACCAAAGGCACTATAATTCTACTCATTCAAATAAGAAGCTGAAGTCTGTTTATTAAGGTAAACATCCTTAATTTCTTAATTTTCTCTGCAAGCTTCTGAGTATAAAAGTATAAAAGAGACTTATAATGTCATATGTACATAGTTAGAGAGAGGATATCAATTTAAATATATACATGTGATTTAGATGTGAGAAGAGAGAGATGAATTTGTTGCTTCCTGAGGAGGTTTCAATTTCCATGTGTTTCTTATACTTTTAACCACACTGAATCTGATTTTAATTTTATATATCCATTGCAGCACTGGTCTCAAATTCCATTGAACTACTTAATCATATGCTCAAATGAAGAGAAGAAATTGAATACATTGAACTTGTTATATTCAGAGATGATATGCAGTTCTATACAGTAGTTCCTTGTCATGAGAATTTGAAGAATACTTTAGACTCTAAGAATTTAAAGATTATCCACTAACTTAAGGATCAAACCCAGGAGTAAAATCAGCTTCTAAACTACATCTTATATGTGGATTTCCTCTTAGTTTGCCTCTACTTGCCTTTTTGGATATTCCACTCCCTGAATGAATATTGTGGAAACAGCAAATCCCAATTTATTTGTGACTTTGCCCATCAGATGCCAAGTTCTAACTACAAGACTGAAATTTATTTATTTTTTTTGTCTGGTTTCATTCCCTCAATTCTTTTTCTACTTTGATGATCAGGTCTAGTTTCAGATCTGAACCTTCTTCAATACCACTTGTCCTGCTCCAGTTATCAAAGCCATGCCTAGTTGTGTCAGTGACTTTAATAAGTAAATAATATTTATAGTCATTACAATAATAACCAGTAAGTGCCAGGAAGTAAGTTCTGTTTTGAGAGCCTTAAGAAATATTCATATTCAATCCTCATAATAACACTATATTTTGTTGTTATTGTTATCATTATTCATACATTAGAAAAATGAGGCCCAGATAACATAATGTGTCTAAATTTATTCAATAAATTATGGAGCCACAGTATCAAAACAAGCTGAGTTCAAATTCTTTTTTAATTAATACCTTAAATCCTTGGTGATCGGCACTAAATGTATCTATTAATTTCAGATGGCCCACATTTTCAATACTTTCATAGATTTATCTCCTTTTGAAGTTCACATTAAAGGATAAAGTAACAACATTGTCTACTTATAGAAAAAATAATAAGTCTATACAAGGCCATCATTAGGTACTTGTTGATTTCTTTCAGACCCTGAACACAGGCCTTAGTGCTTACATTTATTGATGCTTCAGGGTAACTATTTTTGATTATAGCTATAATCATAACTGTCAAACAGAAGCGTATGCAATTTTTTCCCCTTATAGTTTCAAGTTCTATTTTCATTAGAATCATTGTTATAGGGCTTGAGGCTTTTCAGATTGTAAAGCTGGCCTCTTAAATCAGAAACAGAAATGACTCTTCTACAAGACGATATATGCTTTCAGATGTGTGCATCAAAATAAAGCAATATGCTCGTTAAAGGATGATTTTACCTATTTCTGTCTTTCTTGGTCCAGGTGTTACATTTCCAAAGCTATATTAGAAAATTAATTAAAATTGCATTAGCTGAAAAGCAAATTGAAACTTTAGTTTTTCCTGAAGAAGTGAACCAGTTATCTGTCAGACATTGTCCTGTTTCTCTAAAACTTTCTATCCACCAATTGTAGCATCTGTCTCAATGTTGTGAGGAAGTAAGTTACAGCATTTAAGTCAAGGATTTAATTTTAAGTAAAAGATTATATTTGTTAAAATTAGACACAGACTTTTTCTTGCTTTGCCTTGCAGTCTTTGCAGCAGCTGAGTGTGTCTGTTTTGCTTCACATAGAAGCATTTTTTACCACTGGATCAAATATATTATCTAAGAGTATTAATTTCACTGGAAAACTGCTACAAAATGTAAGGTGTCGCATTATTTTTTTTTGTTATACAGGAATCTAAATTAATAAAACAATTTGAGAAATCATTTAGGTACGGAGAAATAAAATTAAAAGAAAAAAGGACTTTCATATCTGTATTCTATGTTCCTTACATATCATGCAACTGATCTTAATTTGCAAACCAAATAAAGAGAGAAATAATTATTCGTATAATATAGCAATGCTCAAAATTAACCATACTATTGGAAATATTGTTTTACTTCTTATATGCAACAAATTATCTAATAGGTTCTCTCCTTACAGTCTTTTCTATGTGTTTCTTCCTTTATATTATTAATAATATTATTGTTTTTAGACATTAACAACTTTGCATTCATATAAATTTAATAAACTTATAATTATATTTACTGCCACCAAACTCTTGCTACTTTCAACCAGCTTCCAGGTAAATATTTTAAAAACATCACTATCTCTTAGTTGTCACTGTTTAAAATTCCTTATCCCTTTGTTCCCACTTAATCTCATTTGATTGACTGCTTTCTCCTCAGCACTTTTTAGTGAGGCCAGCTTCTCTGTGGATGTTTTATTTTTTTTTGATTAAATTTATTGGGGTGACATTGGTTAACAAAATTATATGTTTCAAGCATGTAATTCAATAATACGTCATATGTATATTACTTGTGTGTTCACCATCACAAGTTAAATTTCCTTCTGTTACCATATATTTGACCCCCTTTACCCTTATCTACTTTCCCTCTCATGCTTGTTTCTCTCTGGTAACCATTAAACTGTTATCTGTGTCCATGAGTCTGTTTGTCTTGTTTGTTGGTTGGTTTCAGTTTTATTTCCCACATATAAGTGAAATCATATGGTTCTCAACATTTTCTGACTTATTTCGCTTAGCATGATAATCTCAAGATTCATCCATGTTGTTGCAAATTGCAGTATTTCATCATTCCTTATGGCTGAATAGTATTCCATTGTGTATATGTACTACATCTTTATCCAATCATCTGTTGAAGGACACTACAGTAGTTTTCATGTCTTAGCCACTGTGACTAATGTTGCTATGAACATATATCTTTATGAATAAATGTTTTCAAATTTTGGGGGTAAATACCCAGAAGGGGGATTGCTGGGTCATATGGCAGTTCTATTCGTAGGTTTTTGAGGAAGCTTCAGGCTGTTTTCCATAGTGGCTGTTTGTTTCCAACAGTAGTGTTTTTTCCTCACAACCTCTACAACACTTGTTATTACTTGTCCTGTTGATAACAGCTGTTTTAACAGGTGTGAGGTGGTATCTCATTATGGCTTTGATTTGATTTCCCTAATAGCTAGTGAAGTTGAGCATCTTTTCATATTTCTTTCATATTGGTCCATTTGAATGTCTTCTTGGGAGAAGTGTCTGTTCAGGTCCTCTGCCCATTTTTTAAATGGATTGTATTTTGTTGTTGAGTTGTATGAGTTCTTTGTATATTTTTGATATTAGCCCCTTATTGGAAGGACTGTTTGCAAAGATCTTTTCCTATTCAGATGGTTGCCTCTTTGCCTTGTCGATAGTTTCTTTTGCTGTGCAGAAGCTTTTTAGTTTGACATAGTCCCATTCATTTATTTTTGCCTTTGCTTTCTTTGCCTTACCTTTGAGGTCAGATTGATAAAATTCTCTCTAAAATCAAGGTTCATGAGTTTAGTACCTATGTTTTCATCTATGCAATTTATTGTTTCAGGTCTTATATTTAGGTCTTTGATACATTTTGAGTTACTTTTGGTATATGGTGACAGCAGTCTAGTTCCATTTTTTTGCATGTGGCTTTCCAATTTTCTCAGCATTATTTATTGAAGAGGCTGTCATTGGCTGCTTTGTCAATAAATTTTTGCTCATACATATGGAGGTTTATTTCTGGAGTCTCAGTTCTGTTCCACTCATCTTTGTGTCTATTTTTCTGCCAACAGCATGCTGTTTTGATTATTGTCACTTTGTACTATAATTTGAAGTCAGGCAGAGTGATACCTCTGGCCTTGTTCTTTTATCTTAGGATTGCTTAACTTTTTGGGTCTTTTGTGCTTCCATACAAATAAGATTTTTTTTTTTTGTTCTGTTTCTTTAAAAAATGCTATTGGGGTTTTGATGGGGATTGCATTAAACCTGTATATTGCTTTAGGTAATAAGATCATTTTAACTATGTTGATTCTTCCAATCCATGAACAAAGAATATCTTTCCATTCTTTGTGTCTTCTTCAATTTCTTTTAATAAAGTCTAATAGCTTTCAGTGTATAGGTTCTTTCCATGCTTCATTAGGTTTATTCCTAGGTATTTCATTTTTTTTTGTTGCAATTGGAAAATAAATGTTTTTTTTTTCATTTATTTTTCTGAACAATTTATTGTTAGTGTACAGAAATGATATAGATTTTTTGTATGTTGATTTTGTATCCTGAAATTTTGCTGTATTTATTGTTCCTAAATTTTTTTTTTTTTTTTTTTTTGGTGGAGTCTTTGTGATTTTCTACATAGAGAATAGTGCAAAAACTGACAATTTTTCTTCATTCCTAATTTGGATGCCTTTTATTTCTTTCTCTTGCCTGATTACTCTAGTTAGGACTTTCAACACTATGTTGAATAGTAGTGGTAATAGTGGACAGCCTTGTCTTGTTCCTGATCTTAAAGGAAACGTTTTTAATTTTTCACCATTAAGGATGATGTTAACTGAGTGCTTTTCATGTATGGCCTTTATTATGTTGAGGTACTTTCCTTCTATACCCATTTTATTAAATGTTTTAATCATAAATGGATGCTGTATCATGTCAAAGACTTTTTCTGCATCTATTGATATGATCACATGACTTTTATCCTTTATTTTGCTTATTTTGTATATCGCATTAATTTATTTGCATATATTAAACCATTCCTGTGCCCCTGGAACGAAGCTTGTTTGATCATGATGTATAATCTTTTAATGTATTGTTGTATTTGATTTGCTAGTATTTTGTTTAGGATTTTTGCATATGTATTCATCAGAGATATTGGTCTATAGTTTTCTAATTTTGTGTTATCTTTATCAGATTTTGGCATCAAGCCTCATAAATTTGATATTAGCCTCATAAAATGAGTTAGGAATTATTGCCTCTTCTTTAATTTTTTTGGAAAAGTTTGACAAGGACAGGTATTAAATCATCTTTGAATGTTTGGTAGAATTCACTAATGAAGCCATTTGGCCCTGGACTTTTACTTTTTGAGAGGTTTTTGATAATTGTTTGTTTCCTTACTTTTGATCGGATTTAGATTTTGAAGTTCTTCATAATTCAGTCTGGGAAGATTGTATATTTCTAAGAACTTATTAATTTCTTCTGGGTTATTGAATTTGGTGACATATAATCTTTCATAGTATTTTTGTGTAATCCTTTGTAATTTCTCCTCTTTCATATCTCATTTTATTTGTGTCTTTTCTCTCTTTTCCTTGGTGAGTCTAGCCAGGGTTTTGTCAATTTTACTAATCTTTTCAAAGAACCAGCTCCTCGTTGCTTAATTTTTTTCTGTTGTCTTTTTGTCTCAACTTTATTTAATTATGCTTTAATTTTTATTATTTCCTTCCTTCTGCTGACTTTGGGCTTCATATTTTTTTCTAGTTTTTAAAGGTGTAATGTTAGGTTGTTTATATGGGATTTTTCTTGTTTCTTGAGATAGGTCTGTAATGATATAAACTTTCCTCTTATTACTGCTTTTGCTGTATCCCAAAAGTTTTGATATGTTGTATTTTCATTCTCATTTGTTTCTGTGTAGCTCTTGATCTCTCCTTTTATTTCTTTGATGATCCAGTCATTCTTTAGTAGCACGCTGTTTAATGACCACATATTTATGATTTTTCTCGCTTTCTTTTTACAGCTGATCTCCAGTTTCAAAGCATTGTGGTTGGAGAGTATTATTTCAATCTTCTTGAATTTCTTGAGGCTAGTTTTGTGTCTCAATATGTATGGTCTATCCTTGAGAACATTCCATGTACACTAGAGAAAAATGTATAATGAAAGGCTCCATAAATGGCGATTATGTCCAATTGGTCTAATATATCATTTAAAGCTGATATTTCCTCACTGATTTTCTGTTTGGATAACCTCTGTCATTGGGGTATTTAGGTTTCTTTATCATTATAAAGTGTCCATTTTTGTCTAATTATCTTTTTTATCTTGAAGTCTGATTCATCAGATATAAAGACAGCTACACCTGCTTTTCTCTGGATGCCATTTGCTTGGAGTTTCATTTCCACTCTTTCTCCTTGAGTCTGTATTTGCCCTTGAGCTGAGATGTGTCTCTTGAAGGAAGCAGATGGTTGGGTTTTGTTTTTTGATCCAATCTGCTGCTCTGTGGCTTTCTATTGGTGAGTTCAGTCCATTTACATTTAGGATGATTATTGAAATATGAGATTTTCCTATAGCTATTTTGTCTTTTGTTTTCTTGTAGCTCTGTGTCTGTCTACATTGTTTCTTTTTCCTTATATTTCAGTCTATTACTTTAATTTGGTGGTATTCTATGATTTTTTCTTTTGTTCCCTCATGTTTTATGTTATGTGTCTCAGTTATGGACTTTTTTTATGTGGTTACCATTAAGTTTATATAAAACAAAGTTTTATGTATACAGTAGACCTTTTTCTTCTGCTTGTGTCTTCTCTCCATTCCCCTTTGCGGATTTAGATCTCTACTCCCTCTCTTTTCTGTTTTTGTTGTCTCAAATTATCCCAATTTATGCTGTGAGTTTATTTCTAGATTACAATAGCTGTTGTCTTCTTCTCTTTTTAAAATGTTTTTTTGACCTTTAACTGTTATATAATATTTGTTTATAATACACTGTTCTTCATAAGGGTTGCATTTTCCTGTGTCTGTTCATCTATTAGTCATCTTCAAAGTTTTGGGCTTTTTTTTTTGTCCTTTTTTTTCAAGTAGAATGATTCCCTTCAGTATTTCCTGCAATGCAGGCTTTGTTAACATGGATGTTCTGATCAGTTTTGCTGCTATTGCTTATGCTTTTCCCCAGATGAGCTAAATGTTAATTTTTCTTTATGTCCATCATTGTATCAATTTCCTTCATAAAGTCTCACTCAATTGATTTATTCCTATTATGATTTTCTCTTCTCTGAATTCCTAAACTCATCTATATTGTGTAGTCTCAAAATGGAATCTACTTTATATTATTTTTTATTTGTTTTTTGCTTGTTATTTCCCTAACTAAGTTGTTTGTCTTAGAATATTATTATATTCTCTTCCAAGCTTGTTGAACACTAAGAAACAAATAGATATTTAAGAAATATTGAAACTTCAAACTAATACAGGATCTACTATAGTAATAAATTTGTTAAAATACAGTAGCACGCACTTAAAACAATAAAATGTTTAAAAGTTCAAAGAGGTGTGCACAATTTTTAAAGATCAGCTCATAGATTATTATACATGAAATTAACTGTACCTTATTCTAACGTTTCTTCCAAGTAAAAAGTAGCAAGATAGCATCCTGAATTAAACTTTGAAAATTTATGACTAAGCTTAGAGATCATGTTTAAATTTAATAAGCTGAGTAAAATTTTTTCAACAATAATTTTTAATTTATTATGTTAATCAAATAAGAAAAATGTAACACTCAGCTTTTACTTCTTAATTTGTTATGTTTTGTATGCAATTTTGAGAATCTGATAATAAGTTGTGGACCTTCCCACTTCTTCCCCTCTTTACAATGCAGCGTACATAAATACACACTATATTTTCATGTGGTTTGCTTTGGTTTGTATTGGAAATAGATTTCCTTTGTGAAAAATGGAAAGTCAATTTAAAACAATATTTCCATACTCCAAGTTTGCATTGAATATAATGACTTTCTTTAAAAGAAAAAAGACATAAATGCAAATTGGGCAAGTAAAACTCAAAAGAGGAAAGTTAATTCTATTTAAAAGTATTTTTACATGAGTAAGTTGCTGGCATTTATCTTGAATAAGTTGGTATTTTGGATTCGATTTTGACATGGCAAAGCTCATGTCATCTTTAATATCCAATAAAGCTTTTTAACTTTTCTTTTTGTTAATATAAGTTGATAATCTGATTCATGAAAATTTGTAGAAGCAAATCAAATCAGAATTCCTGTAGCTCATGTTGCCAAGCAAGGGTTAGTTCGTGTCAAGAGACTCTAGATTTTTTTTCCAAGGGTCTGAGTCAGATTCACATTAGATCATTTCTTTTCCTTTCAGAAAAATGAATTATGTGTATGTATGTATACACACACACACACACACACACACACACACACACATATATATGTAAATTATATATATATATATAGTCACCAACTGAACTCTATGTGTATATATATTATATATTATATATAATATATTTATTATATATTATATATTTATTATATTTGCAATATGGTATTATTCATTTCATTTCAGCAAGAAGATGCTGAAATCTGTGCTTTAATTTTAAAATGTTATGGAAAGTAGAATTTCAAAAGGGTTCTACATTATTTTTTAGTATTTTCAGACTTCTGCTTAAGAAACTGACAATTCTTTGTGATTCCTGATTTCAGCCCAGAGAAACACTTTTCCTAGTCTTGGAGAGTTCACATAATTGTTTTTATTGACTCTATTAACATTAGTATTAATATCATAATACCAAGATGTTATTTGCCTCTTTCACTATCATTTTTTCATTTTTTTCATGTCACCTTTATCTTCCTTTGGTAGCACCAAAGATCAAGATGATAGCATTAAAAGCCCAGTGTTCATGCATTTGTCACAGGCCAGATAGTTATATCAAACCCATCAGGAGAATGGGTTTTCCAGAGACTGTCTATATACAGTGGTGGCAACTGATACAACCAATAAGAAGACGGGGATTCATCACTACCTGGTTTATTTGTTCTTACAAAAACCATTTATATGTAATCTTTATAGGTCTGAAAAATCCATAAAAATATTATTGGCAACTCATATATTCCCCCTTAAAATCTTTTCCTTTCTCTGCTTCTAAAACATCACAATTGAGACTTATGGAAGTAGTATTATATAGTTTGGTTGAACTCCAGCTTTTTGTTTGTTTGTTTGTTTTGGCCCCTCTCACCTTTATGATTACACTTATGAATATTGCACAACTCTTTTTAACACACTTCTCCAAATTATTGGTTCAATATGCTAACCTAAGTTCACTAACTTTGCACAAATCATCTCTGACAGCATTATAACAAGGTGTATGTGTAAACACCAACATATAGTAGTTTTGTCTAAAACATATTTAAGATATTTTTTATGATCAGCTTACCCCAAAAATGCTCTTCTCATGTGTTCCACATTTACTTAAATTTTCTTATCCTTTTCTAAAAGCTCACCTTTAATGTTCTATAGTCTTCTCTTCTGATAAATGTTTATCTTCAGTGTCCTTATAAGTACTATTTTAGCCAGAGATTTTCTAAAGCATAAATAAAGATGACAGCTGAAACTTGTTGTGAAAGATTTACCTCATTTCTGTGCTAAATGTATCTGCAATTTATAGCCAATCCATGAATGTGCTTTTCCCTGATACATTATTTTGAGAATTGACTTTTATATTCTTTCAAAAATATTAAGCTCCTTGCTGTGGCTGTTGAATGTAGGTTCAGGCAGCTTGCATCTATAGAATCAGTCATATGCTGGACTCTGAGATCAGACTGGCATCCCGTGGAAAAGTGATTCCTAAAGTATTGTCCAGGGATCCTTGGGGTTCCCTGAGATCCTTTAAAGGAGTCTACAATGTCAAAACAATTTCACAATAATACTAGGATATCATTTGCCTTTTTAACTTTCATTTGTACTTGAGTGAAGAGTGGTTTTCCAGAGGCTATATAATTCGGTATTGCAACAAAGTGAATGCAGAAGCAGGTATGAAAATTTAATATCTCTGTTAAGAGACATTAAGGAAAATTGTAAAATGTAAACAATGCCATTCTTCACTCTTATTTTTCGTTGTTTTGGGAAGTACAGATTTTTTTTTTATAAACATGTAATTTATGTTCAAATGATGGTTTCGTTAATGTCAATTTAAAATGATGAATGTTTTAAAATTTCTCAGTCTTAATTTCTAATATAGTGATTATAGGCATAGCTTGCATAAACTAAAGCTTCTTGGGATCCTCAATATCCTTTGAGAGTGTAAAAAGGTCTTAAAGCCAAATATTTGATAAACACTACTATGGAGGCTGTCTAATCTCTTCTCCAATCTTTAAGTGTAGCCAATCTTCAACATACTAAAGGAGAGCAATCTGTAAACCCAGCTCTGGTCAGTATGAAAACAAGTATTTGTCCAAGTGTTATATCCAGCTGGGTTTCTTGGTCATCTGATTTACATTCTTGTTTTTCTGGACTTTTAACCCTTACTGAATCCCCTGTGGTTTGAAAACTTATTTTCCCTGGCTTATTGACCTTTGCTTTCTAGTTTTACTCTCTTAACTCCAGTGTTACCAAGGTTTCAGGAGGAAGATATTCCTTGTACCAGAACAAGCTGTAGGAGCTCTTATGTGGATTCAGCTAAGAAGAGCATACACATCTCTGCTTATATTTGTACATTAGAAGTTTGTAGTAATTGACATTGTCACTGCTTGTATTATTTGTCATTTGTGTATCTAATACAGTTGATGAAACACCCTTCTCAAATAGTATCTCTGATGTGTTTATTAACTCCTATTTTTCTCCCTATGTCCAAATTCCAACATTTTTCTATGATTTAGGTACTTCCTTACTCTTCCCTTTAGTTCATTCTGCTCTTGTCCTCACCTTCCAATACTTCTGATGGGTGTTTTGCCACTGATGTCTAGTCCTTATAGATGGATTCTCACCCCTATAATTGGAAATTCCTGATGTTCCCTAGATTAGTCCTTTCTTATTACAGCCTACTACTGAAACAGCTAATCAACTTTACCCGAATTACCTTGGTTGTAATTTAAAACAATTTCTACTGAAGTATAATATATATTATTAATACATACAAATTATAATCATTTTAGGATGATGCATTTTCACAAATTGAACATATTGGAAAAAAAAAACAAACAAACTGCAGATCAAGAAGCAGAATACTGTTGGCATTCCAAAATCTCACTTTGTTTATTTCTGGTCACTGTTCCAAAATTAAAACTACTTTCTTGTCTTTTAACAGTGTAGATGAGTTTACTTGTATGATATATTATATATATACTTGTATGATATATTATATATGTTATACATATATGTAAAATATATATATACATATACACATATATAATTTATATATAATATATCATACAATATGAACTCTTTTCTATATAGCTTCTTTAACATTTATTCTTTGTAAATTATACATATTTTTGCATAAAATTGTATTGTTCATTCTCATTGCAGCATAGAATTCCATTATAAGAAAATACTGCCATTTATTTCACCATTCTACTATTTAGCTTATTGGTGGTTTCTGAATAGTGCTATTATGAACATTGTATATTTCTTTTCTTATGAACATATACATGCACTTCTATTGATTATAGAAATAAAATTGCTAGATCACAGGATATGCTTATTATGTTCAGCTACAGTAGAATCAGTTAACAGCATTTCAAAGCACTGTGAGTACTCACATCTATTCTCTAAGACAGTTCTGACTGCCATATCCTTGCCAATACTTGTTATTTTGTCGTTTTTAGTTTAGTGTAGTAGTAACACATTGTAGTCTAATTTGCATTTCTCTGAATAATGATACTCTTTTTTGTGCTTGTTCATTTTTTCCCCTATTGATTTGCTTGTCATTTTTCTATTAATTTAGAGTGCTGTAGATATTCTAAACATAAGCCCTTTTTCAGATATATTGTTGCAAATACTTTGTCTCACTCTGTGGGTTACTTTTTCTTTTCAGGCCATTTTTTTTTAAATGAATGACAGCTCTTGATTTTCATGTTGTCTATTCTATTATTGTTTTCCATTGCACTTGGCTTCCTGTTTTAAAAATCTTTGTTTACTCAGTGGTTAGAAAGATGTTTTTCTATGTTTTCTTGTTAAAAATTTATTATTTTACTTTTTACTTTGTTGTTATTAAACTAAAATTTACTTAAATTTAATTTTACTGTTTTACTTTAAAGTTTTATTATTTAGATTGCAATTCATGTGGATCTGATTTTTGTGTATAGCATGAGATAGATAAGGGTCAAGATAATTTTTCCTTATGGGAATCTAATCCAACATTTATTTTAAAAATAATTGTTTCCACTGCCCTGTAGAATGTTCTTTGTTATAAGTTAATTGATTCTGATTTCAAACTTTTTTCTATTCCATTGTCATATGTGTCTAATCTTGTCTTAATCCCATCCTGTTTTACTAATATGAATTTTTAATAGGATGCCATAATACGTAATATATGGCTTACAGTTTTGTTCTTCATTTTGCTTTATGAATTCTTAGTCCTTCATATTTCCATAAAGGTGTAGAACCATCTTTACAATTTTCATGAAAATAAATGTTACTTGGAATGTGTTTGGCATTGCTATGGGTTAATTTGGGGAGAATTGGCATATTTAAAACACAGTATCTGAAGCCACGCTGTAGTAAGAAAAGTTCCCTTTTACTCCCACCTTGCTAAAAGGCCTTGTGGGGTTAACTCAGAACATAGGGCCTCCATATACTCAGAAGACTGATGGCTGGCCAGAGAGCAGCTAAAGAAGGCAGTACACAAAGGCTTTAGGCAATCTGCTGCTCCCATAGACTTTATCTGCTCCTGTAACCAAGCAGCATATCCAATCCCACCCATCTGAGAAGGCAGCTGCTCCCCCAGTGAGATAACCCTTCCCTCTGTTTGTGTGTATAAAACTGTACTTACTCTTGGCTGGAGTGCTTTTTGCAGCTCCAACTGGCTGTCATTGGAGCTCTCCTGTATCATGAGTAATAAACAGCATGTCTCACTCCTCTGGTCCTCCTGGTGTGTTTTTTTTTTTTTTTTTTTTGGAATATCCAAAGCCCAGGTGCAGGTTCCTGGCCTGGAGCTCCTGTGTTACAGATTTCATCATAAATTAGTAATGAATTTTAATTCTATATTTATTTAGAACCCCATAAGATTTTAGACTTATTTTATGTAATCAATATTTATGTATATCTGCCTGTACATTTGTCCTTTCTGGTGTTCTTTATTTCTTTCTTTATTTTTATGTTTCTATCTAAGGTAGTTTCTTTTTATCTTAAGAATTCAAATTTAGTGTTTCTTTTTAGTGCAGATTTGCCTGTAATAAGTACTCTCAAATTTTTCATCTGAAAAATGTCTTTATTTAGCCCTTATTTTTAAAAGATGTCTTTTCTGGATATAGAACTATAGGGTTAGATTTTTTTTTTCTTCCCTTTCAAAGATTCACTCCATTGCCATCTTTTCTTTCAAGAATCAAGCAGTCTTTATGTTTCACCTTTTAAGTAAAAGAACCTAATTAGAGTTCCGTACTGGAATGCAGCACTGAGATATTGGAAGTTTTATGGACAACAGCATGGTAGAATTGATTATGTGACAATCAAAATAGAGTCTTTGCCAATAGTCCACTAACCCAAGACATGGTAGATACAGTAATTCAGGGACCCCCTCCAACTTGTGTGCCTTTCTTTCTTTGTGCTCCTACTAAAACAATAAGAGAGCATCCAGATCTCAGTGCTAGATGCATTTATTACCTCACACTGGGATTATGGCTGCCAAAAAAAAAAAAAAAAATTAGAGAAAGTACATGGAGAGAAAAGAGAATTTCTCAGCCTCTTTTTAGCAAAATTTTAATTTCCTACTGCTTTTTGTGACCTGTATTTTTAAAAAAGTATTTACCATAGAAAGTTATTCAAGAAATTCTAATATTTCTCATTTATATTTCCAATGAATGTCTGAAAAAGATAGGCTTTCTCATATTTGACCTCAAAATGGTTATTGACATATCTGTTACACATCCAATTACCCAAGGACATATTTATTTTCTCATTTTCTATTTATCATTAGCTAGCTGCCCTTACTTCTATGTCTCATAACCATTCGGTTTCATCTGAGTCCGTCTAGTGTGCCATTAGGATCATTGGTAGAGATAACAATGCATGTAGTTCCTTTACCAACAACCCAAGGAACAACCTTTCATTCTTTCACTTCTCTCAACTCCATGAGCAGCAGCCAATCTTGGATTTTCTTCTAGGGATATAGTAAAAACTCCTGGCCTTCACTTCTGCACATCGATTATTTTGTGAATGAAGTGAATTCTGTACCATGTTTCATTCAGTAAAATCTCTTCTAACTCTTCTGATTTTCATGTTTTAGATTTATTTACACTAGGATCAATTTCTGGGTGGTATCCTTTAGGAATAATGATAAGTAGATTTTTTTTCTCTTCCCTACTTTAAAGATAATATTGACATTCAAATCTTTTGTAGGAACTCCATTTTCTGTATTTTTCAATATTAACATTTGAATGAGAAATTTTCTTTTTTCTCCATGTACTCTTTTTCTGAATTGATTTTTTTTTTTTTACCAGCCATAATCCCAATGTGAGGTAATAAGTGAATCTGGCACTGAGATTTGGATGCTGTCTTGTCATTTCAGTAGGAGCACAAAGAAAGGCAAATAAGTTGGAAGCAGTTCCTGAATTACTGCATCTACCATGTCTTAGGTTGGTGTCACATTGCAGAATCTCTATTTTGATAATCACATAACCCATTCTACTAAGCTGTTGTCCTTACCATTTCCAATATTTTAGTACTGCATCCATGTTATTGTGGGGGAAAGAAAGGGCAGTTTCTCCTGTTTATTCATTTTTCACTGGCTTTTACTGAACCTAAGAATAAAATACTTCATTCAGCTTGTTAATTGTGGGTTAGTGTTCATAAGTAAAGTTCTCATCTGAATGCTACCACAGTTGAACAGAATTTTTTCCAAGTCCACCAAAAAGCATTGGGATGACAATGTAAGCCAGATCATGTTATAAATACAGGCCATAAACTCTCTAATCCAAGTCTCCTCTTCGTTTAATGATTTCACTATTTCCAAGGCTGTTATCAGTAGGGTCATTTATTCCCTCCCCCCCCAATTTTCTCATTGTTTTCATCACTTTTCCTCACATTAACTATTGATAGATTGTCTTCCTGTTTTCTGATACAAATCTTTTGATATACCAGAACATGGATAGGTCAGCATTCATTTGCACATCAAAATTACATCAGTTCCTTCTATTTCGAACTTTGTTGGGACCCAAAAGTGTTTTTATTTTATTTTTTTAATTGAATTAAGGGCCTTTATATTGACTCCACTCTAAACCAATCTGCTTGATAAAGGACCCCTGACTCAGTGTCAGTTCTGCTTAAGTATGTCATTAATGGAAGGGCTCAATGTTCCCATGCTATGTTCCCACCATTGATTTAACATGCTTTTTGTATTTGATTTCATGTTATTTTTTTAGTAGACTTCATTTTTTTTGGAGCAGTTTTAGGTTACAGCAAGATTGAACAAAGATAGTTTCCTTTTTACCCCCTTTTCCACATATATATAGCTTCCTCCATTAACAACATTCTTCAGCAGAGTGGTACATTTGTTACAACTGATGAACCTACATTTGGATAATCATTATTATCCAAAGTTCATAATTTACATTTAGGTTCACTCTTGGTGTACATTCTGTGAATTTGGACAAGTGTATATGACATTTACCCAGCATTATAGTATTATACAGAATAATTTCACTAAACATTGTGCTTCACCTATGCATCCCTCCCTCTCCCCTAACCCCTGGCAACCACTGATATTTTTACCTTCTCCATAATTTTGTCTTTTACAGAATGTCAAATAGCTGGAATCATACAGTTTGAAGCCTTTTCACATTGGCTTCTTTTACTTAGCAATATGGATTTAAGTTTCCTGCATATCTTTTTTTTTGACTTAATAACTCATTTTAGGACCAAATCATATCTCATTGTCTCAATATACCACAGTTTATTTATTCATTCACCTATTGAAGAACATCTTGGTTGCTTCCAAGTTTTGGCAAGATGAATAGAGCTGTTATAAACATCCATGTTGTGTAGAAATAAGTTTTCAACTCCTTTGGATAAGTACTAAGCTATGCAGTTGTTGGATCACATGATAATTACATGTTTAATTCTGTAAGGCATTGACATACTGTCTTCCAAAGTGGCTGTACCATTTTGCATTCCTGTCAGTAATGAATGAGAGCTTATTTATTTCCATGTCCTCACCAGGATATGATGTTGTCAATGTTCTGGATTTTGGACATTCTGATAGGTGTGTAGTGGTATCTCATTTTTGTTTTAATTTGCATTTCCCCAATGACATATGATGTGGAATATCTTTTCATATGCTTACTCAACATCCGTGTAACTTCTTTGATTAAGTTTCTGGTCTTTTTCCCATTTTAAAAATCATGTTGTTAGCTTTCTTATTGTTGAGGTTTAAGAGTTCATCATATAATTTGGATAACGGTTTTTTTATCAGCTATATCTTTAAAAATATTTTGCTCCATTTCTGGCTTATCTTTTTATTCTCTTGACAATGTTACTTACAGAGCACAGGTTTTCATTTTAAGGAAGTCTGGCTTATTAGTTCTTTCTTTCATGGTTCATACTGTTAGTGTTGTATCTAAAAATTCATTACCATGCCCAAAGTCATCCAGATTTTGTCCTATGTTATCCTCTAGGAGTTTTATAGCTTTGCATTTATATTTAGGTCTAAAGTACATTTTGACTTACTTTTTTGTAATTTCATTTGTTTTGCATTTGATTTCCTAGGTTGTAAAAGATGAGGTTTAAGCAGGTAGGAACAACATCAAATCAGTAAAGCTAATGTCTTTATTTCTTACCTATTCTTAAAGTCTGCTACAAGTAACCAGGTCTTATTCCTGCCATTGAATCTGTAACTTACACATTAAGGATTCTCAAAATAAGCCTTTAGGATGCTTAAGACATTATGGCATACAGGTACTATTCTTTATTTGACTTAAGCCACTGCATTTTAGAGTTTCAAGAAAGTAGATGCAGGATCACATTCCCACATGTCTCTTCTCAGGGTAAGAATTCAGATCCTGTGTTGATCTTTTCTCTGAGCATCTCATGTAATATTTTATTCCTTGAATCTATTTTAAAAAGAGTAATGTTGATGTTGCTTGTTTTTGATTTCAGAGGCTTAAAGTTCTGCAAGCATTGTCTCAGCTACATATTTTCTAATAGATATTAAAATAAGCATTTTCTTTACTTTCTAGAAATATATTCTGTAATAACTTACCTAGGATCTTTAAGAATGAATGAAGTTACTTATAGAATTTCAAACCTAAACTCTGTTTCACATAACCAGTATGCCAGCTAATAAATATTTCCTTAAAAAATACCATTTAAACATATTGTATTTAATCAGCTAAGTGTTTTTGTTTCATCTGTAAACCAATGTGCATATGAATAAATAATGTGCTAGTGGAGGTGTAATTTGATATTAAAGTTTTCTTTTGTTCTGCCAGTCTTTTGCTCACTTATCAACATTCAGTGATTTACTCAGTAGATGCTGTATTTTGCTCCATCAGTGTGGCTGGAGAAGATAGATATGGAAAGATAGAGAAACAACCTACATATAATGAAACAAAACACATCTTCCCTAGAGACAGTTTTAGTCTATTTGAAAAGTATTTGCAATACACATGGAAATAACCTAGGAACATGATCTGAGTAAACAACACTTTTTATTAAAATTCCAGTGTACTTTGGTAAGGAAGGAGAAAAAAAACAAACAATATTTTATACCTTCACCTGAGTAGATATCATATCAAACATTTTATGTAGAGTTTAATATTTATTTCTTATGATAATTCTCTCTGTAGGTCTAATTTTACAGATGACTCTAAATACAATTTAAGAACTTAAGTTCAAGGTTACTGGGCTAAAAAAGATCTCAAGTTGATATTTGTTCTCAGATCTAAGTTATCTCAAAACTGGTGTTCTTTTTACTCTTTCCTGTGATATAGAAAAAAGGCAAAAGACATTCTAAAGTTTTTTACATTGTGAAAAATAAAATGAAAGTCTATTCTTAATCTACATTTCTACTTAAATGAAAATATACCATTCAGTCTTTTACTAATGATGATATATGCTGGGAAGGATTTATTGAAAATGAAAATGTTAATTAAGTGTACAAATGAAGAAATTATTTAAAGTCATGGCCAAAGAACTAAGGTTATACTTAAACAAATATACTAGACTTAGACAAGAAGTCTTATTTTTCAAATAATAAAGCCAAAAACATATTGTCATTTTACTAAAAAAATTCTAATTTTAGCAAATTTACAGAATTACTCAGTGTGTATTATAGATGTTAGTTATAACAGTGTCTTATTACTAAATACTTAATTATACAGACTTTAAACACTAAAATATGTGCTCATTAAAAGTGGTCTGCATTATCCTTGTGACATATTGGGACATAATAGCTCAATGGTTGGGTCCAGTTTTACCTCTAAGTTTTGAACTCAGTTGCAAGAATACTCAAAATTCAATTATTTTCCTCAATTGCAAAATATATTGAAGACTTTTACTAAGTAAAACTCTCAAACTAGAATGTAAAATCCATTAAAGGAAGAATTAATCTTGTTCATTTCTTTTTCTGTAGCATAGCCCACATTATTTTTTCTCCTTTCATGCATGAATGATTTTTGAATTTAACTTCATACTATTTTGGACCTTTTTATTTCACAGATACCTAATTGACTACTTTGATGGATTCATTCTTACCAGTCATTTCTAATGGTTTTCATGGTTATTGAAATATTTATATATAACTACTGATATTGTTGCAGGAATGTTGCAAAAATCAGACTGGCAAGAAACTAAGCAGCACTTGGAGAGTTGGAGAACTTAGGTTTATTACACCTGCAGTCCCAGAGAAGCTAGTGCTCAGAAGATCTGGGCCACAAGCTCAGTTGCAGCTTTGCTTATATAGGGCTTATTTGGCATGGGCCTATTGGTTAATTTGTCCTCAGATGGTTACAAGGCGTGGGAGTTGCTATGGGATACAGGTAGTTACATTTGTTGCAAAGCGCAGGAGTTGCTATGGGTTACAGGCAGTTACATTTATTGTTTAGACAGAACGATCAAAAGGGAGGATGAGTCTTTAGTTAATTTTGAGGTCACCCTGCCTTACAGCCTATACAGCAAGCATATCTACAAAAGTAGGACAAAGAGCTGATTATTAAGGTTAGCCTTTTGAATGAAAATTCCTCTTCAATATAATAACCTTTGATAATGCACCTCAAAAATAATGTTCCAACAAAAACTATTTGTAAGGAAAGGGGCATGAAAATCATATTGTTTTATATATTGCAAATTTTTTTACTGTTTAGTAAAGATTTTAAAGTTTTAGGGAAACTTAGATAATGTCTTCTTGGAGACGAAGGCATATGTTAAACCTCATTAAGGAAGCCAATGCAAAAGCCAATGCAAATAGATAACCTGCAGCAAAATTTAATTTTGAAATTTGGTTATTATTTAAAATCATTTATTTATTCTTGCTCTGTGTTTTATAAAAATGAGAAAAGAAAATGTGAAAATATGACTAATGGGTCTGGAGATTTCAGTTGGACAAACATTTATTGTTTTGCCTTAAGGTAGTCAAGTAGCTTCATGGTAGACTTTTCAACCAATTTGCCACATGTAAATACAGTCTATCTATGACTCATATTTGGTAATAGAATCTGCATGAATTTTAAATTTAAGGATATTGCTTTTGGGAAGAGGAAAACATTTTAAGTGAAAAGTAATACAAAGCATCACAGAGAGAAATCACCTTTTATTTGGTTTCTATGTATAAGATGCTGATCTTATGTTAAAGCAGAGACAGAAATCATGAACAAAGCTATTTCTAAGACATAATAAAACCCGAAAACAACTTTGATTTATTCGTTCTTCTGACTTCTTGATTTGCAAATTGTTTTCCTGTTCTTTTTTTTTTTTTAGTTGTAAATGGCAAACAACAGAAAGTAATCCAGATGGTGAAAATAGCTGATTATCAAAATTAACTAGAATTATATAAAATAAACTTACTTTTATTAGAAAGTTTAAGATTCATTTGTGTCTCTGTGAACTAGGTGAGTACCGGAGTAACCTGATAGACTGTACTTTCTATTTTAGTGACTAATTTTAATGGAATCTCAGCAGTACAATTATCTTTGAAAGAATAACAAGGAAAATAAATGATCCAAGAAATGACATTCTGCCATTGGCAACTTGCATTAGATTGCACAGGCTTTTGGAAACTTACTTCCATTTATTTGATTATTACGTGTGCATGTTAAATAAAACTCATTAAAAAAATACACTTCACTGGCCTAACTTAAACTGTGTACACATTTGCAGTAGTACATGTTGCTACAGAAAGCAGACCAAACAAAAATATGCCTATGTAAAAATATATTATTCATTTCTATATTCATGGAAATAGTATGTAAGTCACCCAGTGCTAAAACAAAAGTTATATAAATTTTTTTCTCCTTATCTCCCCTTATGAATGTATTTAGGCTTTAGATTAGCTGAATAAACTATCTCAAATTCATTGCTTTATTTAACTCACCTGAACAGACTTATAAAAATATTATTATTGAAGAAAAATAGAAGCCAGTAAGAACAGAAATGTCATTGAGTATAAATGTCAAATTCTTAGAGACTTCCAAATGTATTCCACTATGGGATCCAAGTTGTCTTTTGTTTTCAAATTGTTCTCCTTTATTATGTTATTGATTTCCTATTGCTATTACCCATTTGGCCATATAATATTTTACATTATTTAAAGTGGAATTTATATTATGTTCATATTTATATTTCAGGTCTCATGGATTAGTAATAACACACCTATAAGATTACCTTATATACTGTAAGTGCTTACTCAATGTATGTTATGTAGAGGTGAATTTCAACGTAAATCAATGTATCAAATTTTATGTTAGCCTTCAAGTTGGGAAGAAAAAAGCCTTTTATTTGTAACACAGATGCAGTGAAAAAGAATAACATCAAATATCTGATCATGATAATATAATTGAATATCACAATGAATTTAATATCAATTCAAAACAACACCAAATATTTTATAGAGTTAGAAGAGGAATTTAGCAGGCAGTGTTTCTGGAAAAAAGTGTTAACATGGTCTCGGATTTAGCAAGACATCCCTATTCTCTTATTTGTCATTGATAAATGATTAATTAAGATTTGAGGTTTACAGGAAGTAACTTACCTATTCACATCTCAAAATGTATTTGACCCTTCCTTTTTCTTTGGACATAAAACTTCTAATGTATCCACAGTGAAGACAGCTAGTTCAATAATTTTTCAAATTATGGAGTCAAATAACTAGAAGTTGATTATCTATCTATCTATCATCTATCTATCATCTTCATTTTGGTGAGAAGATTGATAATTCAGACATGTTGAGCAAACCTTATAATGTACAACTATTTTGTACTTTCTATCACCAACATAGCAACAATGTTCTGTACATTTTCTGCGAATCTTTCGACTGCTTCAGTTAAAAACAAACAAACAAAAAGCCATTATCAGCAAGAGTAATGTTGATGCATTAGGCAATGCTGAAATGAAGACTTGCTGAAGGATAGCTTATATGGGCATAGCTTGCAGAATAGCTCCCAAGAGTAATATTATAAAGAAATGGAAACTCAGGCCATTTCTCCTATAACAGTTTTAATACTAATGAAAAATATTGATAAATTTGTCATTTCTTGAACAATAGTCACAAGTACAGGACATAAGAGAACATAATTCAAGAAATCGTGAACATAAATTGTGTTATCCTAATCCTGAACTCATGATTTGCTAGTAATATAGTTTTAAATTTCAAATAACTATTTTATAAAATTTAAATATCCCTTAAAAAGGTAAATTCAAGTTACTACTCTAATACATTCAAAATTGCACAAATCAAGAAGAGCTTTGTAAACTGCAAAATACCATAAAATCAGTGATTTACAACTTACAACAAAGTCTTTTTGCATTATTATTAATTTTAACATATTATTCCTCAGCTTTATTCACTGTATGATGAGGTATTTTTTACACTTGCTCCTTTTAGTTTATTCATCATCTGTCTTTTCATCCACACTACTAGACTGGGCATAATTTTTAGTTTTTCTCCTTCCTTAATACTCAAATTTAACCCAACAAATATACATCTTATTTTCCCTTTAAATTATTTCTCAAATTTTATTTATCTTCCATGACTTATTAAATCTCTTTCAACTTATATCTATGGTATTAGAGACTTTTTTGTAAATTGAGATATAATTGACATATATTAGTTTCAGGTTTTCAACATAATGATTTGATATTTGTATATGTTGTGAAATGTTCACCATAGTAAGTCTAGTTAACAACCATCACCACACATAGTTATAAGAAATATTTTTTTCTTGTAATGAAGACTTCTAAGATCCATACTTAGCCACTTTCACATGCAATACAGTATTGTTAACTATAGTCACCATGCTGTACATTACATTTCCATAACTTATTTTGTAAAAGGAAGTTTGCACCTTTTGATGTGGTTCAGCCATTTCTCCCCCACCCACAACTGCCCTGGCAACCAACAGTCTGTTATCTGTATCTATGAGCTTGGGTTTTTTTGTTTGTTTTTACATTACATGTACAAGTGAGATCACATAGTATTTGTCTTTCTCTCTCTTATTTCACTTAGCATAATGCCTTCCAGGTCCGTCCATGTTGTCACAAATGACAAGGTTTCATTTTTTATGGCTGAATAATATTCCATTGCATATATATACACTACATTTTCTTTGTCCATTCATCCATCATTGAACACTTAGGTTCATTGAATATCTTGGCTTTTGAAAATAATGTTGCAATGAACATTGGCATGCATATAGTTTTTTGAATTAGTCTTTTTGTTTTATTTAGAAAAGTTCCCAGAAGTGGAATTGCTGGATTATATGGTAGTTCTATTTTTAATTTTGAGGGGAATCTCCATACTGATTTTTATAGTTGCGGCAACAATTTACATTTTCACCAGCAGTACACACGGGCTTCTTTTGTCCACATCCTTGTCAAAATTTGTTACTTCATGTCTTTTCATAATAGCCATTCTAACAGGTGTATGCTAACCTTGTATCTTGTATACTTGCATCTATAGTATTATAGTTACCTTTCTAAATGTTCTCACTTGAACTTTGTCTCCATTAGTGAACAAAATATACTCTTTTGAATGACCTGATTCAGTGTTTTCAAAATTAAATGTATATGGAAATCACCTGTCCACCTTATTAAACTGCCAATAGACCAGTAGATCTGGAATGGAGCCTGCCTGACCTTCATTTACAAGCTCACACAAGTTGCTATTAATGTTCTGCAGAACATATTCTCAGAAGCAAGAGTCTTAGTAAAACCGTAGTTGCTCTTGTGACTCCTTTTCATTAAATTTCTCACTGTAACCTGTTTCTATTGGAATGAAGTTAGCTTCTTTGAGTGTGGAATATCAAGTTATTCAGGATCTTCATCATCATATCCTTGACATTTCCAACTACCTTTTTAAAGCTCCCCTCTTTCTCAGCTAGAAGTTTTAATATATAATATACCAGTATCAAACTTGATTGTTTCCCTTCAAAATGAAGTTGAATCATGCCTATGTGACTTTCAACTCACACTCTTGTACCTGCCTAGGGTTTTTTCACTACAAGTTACTTTTATCCTTCCAAGCTCACTTTAGTTGTTACCTCCTCCTAAAAGCCTTTATTGGCAACCTAAGCTTGGTTTGACAACTCTTATACATACTCCCTTATCACTCTGGGTAGACTATTATGACACCACTTAAGATTATTTGGAAATTATTCAGAGATATTTATCCCGTTGGTTTGTGAGTTTGAGGTCATGGTATTTTCATCTTTGTGTACCAGAGGCTTAGTGAAGGTACTGGTATGATCTAATAAATATTTGCCTAAGTCAGCTGAAGTTATGTGAGATCGTTTCTAAAAGTTGTTCTGTTTGAGGTCAGGTGGGGCCACTAGGTGGTCTCAGCATTTATCTCTGGCCGGGTAGGGTCACAGGCTGTGCTTCCTGAGAGCGTGGTACTGCCAGTTGAACTCTTTAATTGGGTAGGGCTGTGGACTGCATGGTTGAGTAGGGCCTCAGGCTGTTTTATGTGACACAGTGGGGCCACAGGCTATGGCCTAAAGTTGGGAAGGGACAGAACTTGGGTTTAGTGATCATATTGACTGCTGGCTGTGCTCTGCTGTAGGGTGAACTCTCTGGCCTGGCTCTTTGATGGGGTAGAACCTCCTACTGTATGCTACTATTGGGAGAGGCTGGAGACTGCTTAGTATGTAGGCAGGGTCACTGGCTGAGCTCCATGGTTGGGCTCCATGCCTAGCCTAGGACACAGGCTGTGTTCAACAATCAGTTAAGTCTAAATGCTGGACTCAAAGGCTAGGTGAGGTCACTGTTCAGACTTACTGGTTATGCGAGGCCAGAGGCCAGCTGAGCAGTGCTGCTGGCTTAGCTCCTTACCTGAGGGGGTGCTGTACGATGGGCTTTGTTACTATCTTGGTTTTCTGGCCAGACTTCCTGGTTTGGAGGAACTGGAGACTATGCTCAGCAGTTAGATGGGGCTGTAAATTTGCTTTCCTGATCTGGTGGGGCCTTAGAATGAGCTCCCATTGGCTGGAACAAATCAAACAGCATTGCCAACTGAGCTTTCTGGCCATTTGCGGTTACCTGCTCAGTTCTGCAGAGATCTCTGCTCAGTTGCCCCAATAAGCAGGGATGCATTCCTCCAATATCTGGTTGATGTCAGGCTTGCCCCCCACCCTTCTCTGTATCTATCTGATCCCTGGTGGTTGAGCCCTGTAGGTTTCATCAGTGATCCCCAAGAGGCAAGACTTGACTGAGCCTCCTAGGTAGAGTCCCACAACACTGGGGCAGCTGGACATCTACCTTGAGATCTCTTTTTCCATGGGAGAAAGCCCTCTTAGTGCTGTGCTGACCTGGGAGAGGGGGGATGTGGTCAAAGTGAAACTGCTTCTTTTACCCTTCTGATGTCATTCTCACTCCTGGGAGAGTGCTTTAGCTTCACCTTTGGGTTCTGAGGTTTTCACAGTGATGTCTTATCTGAGGATAGTTTTTAGGTGTTTTTCTGGTGAGGAAGAATGAAGTCAGGAATCATCTGTCACCATCTTGATGTGTCATTTCCTTCTCTTGTTTCTTACTTTAATCGAAATGCAATGTTTCACCATTAAATATCACATGACATTGACAATTATTTGGAGATTTATATTTTTCACTATTTTAATCATATTAACTAGTTTATTTTACTAAATATTTAAAAATATTGATGTTGTGTTTTACAAGGTGCTCTTTGTAAACTCTGTGTATCTATGTAGACAGGTAAATCCTTTCTGGTTTTCATGTATTATCAAGGTAATGTATATTGAAAAATATCCTCATATTCACTGGAAGGAGAGGGTTAATAGCTGGTTCTGTGGCTCTTTCTGTAGTCTCATGAATGTCCAATGCTTTAGCTCTTGATCAGATGACTTTTGCAACATTAACTCATGGAATCCATAACAAACAACAGGGCCAACATAAATAGAATCACATCAAGAACTAGGTGCCAGACCAACAACCTGTAATTCATCACTGCTTGTTTATTGACTACTAACCAGTATTGTTGAGATGTAGTGGCACTGTAGAATACGAGTTAGTCATTACTCTTGAGGAGAACTGAGACTAGCAATATATGATGGGACCATAGGACTTGTAGCTTCCCTCTACTTAGGTGAACATGTATGCCTCAAATATAAAATCATCTGGGGACAAAGGAAGCTACACTTGAGAATCATAGGAATTTCACTTTGCTGTTGCTTTACATGCTACTTTGTGCCTGTCCTATATTCTTAATTAAAGCTAGGTTTATTTGGTGTTATGTGAAATATACTGTGTCTCATGAGTTTTACTGTCAATTTGAACCCAAGGTCACTGCTGCTGATTGAACAGAATATCCTGGAATAAACCCTTTGGGAACATGGTATATATATTTTTAAGATACTGAAAACTTTATCCCATGTCTTATTTAGTAATATAATAATTGTATTTCAAAAATTATCAAAATTTTTCTTTTCTATCACATTCCAATTTAAGCATCACAGAAGCTTTAAAAAATCAAAAAAATCATATTTTCTCACATTCATTCAGATTTTGTTTTTTCTATTTTTATTAATTTCTTATATTTACATTAATTTCTTTTTCACATTGTGATTTATACTCTTTTCACTAAAGTACTAAAGTGAAATACCAAACCATTTCTTTTATTCAGTTATGACCTCAAATCAGTGATAGATAGATAGAAAAACATACACACTTTTGATACTAAAATGGGGTTTGAAATATATCACATGCTCACACAGTTGCAGGCCATGATGAAGTAGCCTCATCATATAGTAAGACATGTCTTTTTGTTGTGTTAATGAGGCTTCTGGTTTTGAACTAATGGCTGGTAATGTCTGCCTGGGTCATATGAACTCTAGTATAAAGAAAATCTCAAGACTATTTCTACTTCTAGCTATGATGGAGTATTGGACTTACCTTAGTGCTATAAATGATTAGGAAACTGGACAAAATACATAAAACAATTTTTCATATATTGAATAACTAGCAGAGCTGGAGTGTGATCAATGAAAAATGGAAAACAAATGAAGTTTATACAACAACAGTCCCTGCTTTCTGCTGGGGAGAAATGGAAGATATAAAAGTAGACAAAAAAGAATTTCTAAAAATGAGAAATATAATAACTGACATAAATATTTTTTAGATGAGATAAACACCATATTACATTAGATAAACATCTAGAGAAGAAAAGGTCAGTGATGCTGAACATATAGCAATAAAAACTATCCAGATTGAAACACAGAAAGTAAATAAGACTGAAAAAAAGAAAAGAGACAGAAACTAAGTGACCTGTGGGATAATATAAAGCAGTCTAAGTTCAAGTAATAGAAGACATTTGAGTAGAAACTAGGCAAATGAGAAGATTGTGGAATGACATACAAAAGATTTAGAAAAAACAAGTAAGGTGCATATATACATTAAATACAATTTTTAGTGAAAAAAATTGCCAAATTGCTTAACTTTCATGATGTGAATAGGAGTGTGAGGAAGAGAGCTATATAAGGAAAAAAGACTCTACAAATGAGAGAAATAGTTATGAAATAATCTTTAATACATATTACAATTGAATCATAATAATGGGCAAAGAAACAATTGAAATATAGATTATTAATTTATCCCACTTAATTAAGTTGCCTTAAAGATTCCAGAGGCAACAGTAGTATTTAAATGTAGAGCTGTGAGCTCAATAATCATGTATCCTCTGAAATTTAATGATGAATTTTTAATAGCTCAGAGATAATATTTAGTTAAAATGCGGTTAAAAAAAAGTCTTCTGTGTAACATATTAAAAATCTTAGCTATTTTCCCGCCTTTCTCTGGCTGCCTTAGATCTGACAAAAGATGGCATTTTTGCTAAGTTCAAAGGAATTTCTGTCCTAAGATTATCCATAAAAAAGTATAATACCTACTATGAAATATAGAGTTAAACATTCTAATATTTCCATAGTTTTCTTCATTTTATGAAATATATATTCCAGAAAGATTACTTTAACACAGTATTTTCCCACTAGTTTCCATTTTAAAATCTGATGACAAAGGACAGATCAAGGTTTTGTGGTGCTTAAAGCTTTTACAGGTTGGGGGTGCCCTCTTAAGGAAAAGGATACAAAATTACAAATAAAATTAGGTATAGAAGTCACTATTCATTTAGAATGAGGAAAAGATAAACAACAAAGTACAATTTTGAAAATGCTGATACCTCCATTGTAAAAATGGGTCATTTTTTTTTCTAATAACACAACATACATGGTATGTTTTCCTAAAATTTTTACTTCATGCTCTTTGTCTCTTCTTATAACAAATATTTTAAAATATATAATATACAAAAAGAATAGTAAAAGAATTCAAACTTTTCCCCTAACATTATAAGTTGATTATTTTTTACTATTAATGATAATCACCATGTATGAAATATGCTACTTTACACAGATGTACTCAATATTTGTAGTACTGTTAGAGGTTTGTGCCCCAAAATACAGGGATTTTCATGAACTCGAATTTGTGCTATGTATATCAAACACAAAAAAGCATTGTACATTTATAATTTTATATACTGTTAAGTATATATATAATTTTTAATTTAATTTTTCTTTTTTTATTAAATATATTGGGATGACATTGGTTAACAAAATTATATGGGTTTCAAGTATATAAATCAATAATACATCATATGAACATTGCATTGTATGTTTACCACCCAAAGTCAAATTTCCTCTACCCCCATTACTTTTATATACCTCTCCCCTCCCCTCTTCCCCTCTGGTAACCACTAAACTGTTGTTTATGTCTTATATCCCACATATGAGTGAAATCATATGGTTCTCAACCTTTCCTATCTCACTTATTTTGCTTAGCATGACAATCTCAAGTTTCATTCATATTGCAAATGGCAGTATTTCATCTTTTCTTATGGCTAAATAGTATTCCATTGTATGTATGTAGCACATCTTTCTTATCTAATCATCTATTGAAGGACACCGTGGTTGGTTGTTTCCATGTCTTGCCCATCATGAATAATGCTGCAATGAACATAAGGGTGCATATATCTTTATGAATAAATGTTTTCAAATTTGGGGGGTAAATACCCAGAAGGGGCATTGCTGGATCATTTGGCAATTCTATTCCTTGGTTTTTGAGGAACCTTCAGACTGTTTTTCATAGTGACTGTACCAATTTACATTCTCAACAGCGGTGTATGAGGGTTCCTTTTCCTCCACAACCTCTCTAACACTTGTTATTACTTGTCCTGTTGATAACAGCTGTTGTAACAGGTGTGAGGTGATCTTCATTGTGGTTTTGATTTGCATTTCCCTAATAGCTAGTGAAGTTGAGCATCATTTTATATGTCTGTTGTCTATTTGTATGTCTTCTCAGGAGAAGTGTCTGTTCAGATCCTTTGCCCATTTTTTAATTAGATTTTTTTGTTGTCATTGAGTTGTATGAGTTCTTTGTATATTTTTAATATTAGCCCCTTATTGGAGGCACTGTTTGCAAAGATCTTTTCCCATTCAGATGGTTGCCTCTTTGCCTTGTTGATGGTTTCTTTTGCTGTGCAGAGGCTTTTTAGTTTGACATAGTCCCATTTATTTATTTTTGCTTTTACTTTCTTTGCCTTACCTTTAAGGTCAAATTGATAAAATCTCTAAAACCAAGGTCCATGAGTTTAGTACCTATGTTTTCTTCTATGCAATTTATTGTTTCAGGTCTTATATTTAGATCTTTGATGCATTTTGAATTACTTTTGGAATATGGTGACAGATAGCAATCTAGTTCCATTCTTTTGCATATGGCTTTTCAATTTTCCCAGCATCATTTATTGAAGAGGCTTTCTTTTCTTTATTGTATATTTTTGGCTCCTTTGTTGAAATTATTTTCTCATATATGTATCAATTTTTTTTTTAGATTCTCAGTTCTGTTCCATTGGTCTGTATATTTTTAATTGTAGTGACTTGCTCTTTGCCTGTGTCAATGCAAACTGAGTCTTCTAGTTAATGTATTACACATCTGATAAACAGAAAAATTTTCCATAATCTACTTTTTGTTTACATACATTTTAAAACTTAGTTCTATTCATTTCCCAGTACTCCTGCCTTTACAGGACAAGTTCTTATCACCTATTACCCTTCACCTTGGTATTTGTTTACTGGGTCAATTATTTCAGTGGCTCATAGGCACATTCTTGGCATTATTACATGAGTACAGCTAGCAAAAAATAACTATACATGAACAGGACTGAAAATAACATATATATATATTTCACTATAGCCCAACTACATACATTTTTAAATCAGCATTTATTCTTTAGACCATGCTCACATCACTTGATAGCCACCAACAGGAAATAGAGTGTGATGGAGGGAAAGTCAGAGAGGAAAAGACAGTTATTTCAACTTATTATAGTTCAAATGTCTTAATTTTGCACAATTTACAAAAATATAGAACCCCAGAAACACAATGCTAGTACATCCTTGGGCTTTGAAAGTGAGTGAGTTCTGAAGTTTAAATCTCATTAGCTTTCTGGAAAATCTGTTTCTATTGATAGCCATTCTCAAAAATGTACATATAAGAAACATTTTAGTATAAGAATTTAAAAATTTGAATGCAGAAGGAATTCTAGTCATGGTAATGTTCTCACAGTTGATAGCATTTGGGGGTACATGAATGGTTCACAGTAAACCCCATCCTGCTAGAATCTACAGTTTCACACAGAATGAATGACCCATGTCAATTTTTTCTTATAAGACTCCACTAAAAAACAGTATGAACAATTTATTCAGAATGCAAGTATCTTCTCACTTCAGTTATTGAATTTCTTCTCTCCTCCTAAAAATTCACATTTCCTAAAAGGGCTAGTTAGTACTATTCCACCCTGCCCCCACCAAAAAAAAAAAAAGAAAGAAAAAGAAAAGAAAAATAGATGTTAGACTTTGTAGATGTAATTTATTCTCAAATGCCAAATTCTATATCATAAAACATTCCCTTGTTTTATTAACAATGTGGTATGAGATTTTAGATTGCATCTTTTCTTAAGAAACATTGTGGAATGTTGCTATCATCCACTATATTCAAATTTCTTAATAATATTTTAAATGTGTTAGTTTCATAAATGTGTACATTTTTTGATTAGTTTTGAACCAAAAACTCCTTACTATGAAACTTGGCTGAGAAATGACTAAGTAAAATTTAACTTACTTATGGGCTCCAGTAGAACTCAGCTTCTGTGAAGTAAGTCTCAGGATGGTTCAAGATTGTGTTTATAAAAAATATTTGGTGTTCTGTGTTTCATAAAGGAGCCACTTTTCTGGAGGCACATTTTGCTTGCACAGGATGAGTTTTAGGAACCATTAGATTTCATTAATTAGACTACATCATTTGGAAGGAATGTTCCTCCTTTATTCTGCTTGAGTGTTGGATTATGATAAGCCCTTCTGCTTTTGCCAGAAGTAACCGAGATGATGTTGTTCCCTGACAATTAAGGTAAGAGCCAGATGTCTCGTGTGGTGTTCATTTTTGATAACCATGAAAGAACAATTCTGGCTTGCTTACTAGACCACATAGCAGGAAAGGGCCACATTACAAGGGAGAAGCTTTTATTTGCCTTATTATAACTAAATGTCCTGTCTAAAAGAACATCTGGCCATGGTAGTTGAAGTGAATTGGGTATTTATTCTATGAATAAGGGATCCTTTGAAAAAGTAATTATAGACAGTAATCAAGCTTACCTCCAGAAATACTTCACTAGTTCTAGGTAGGTAAAATAAAATTTTCAAACCTCAGCTGCAACCTCATGTGGTTATTTTAGGTACCTGTTCCAAGAACTAAATATGTCATTTCTCTGTTTAAGGCCCATTGATTGTCAGAACTTTGTTCATTTGAGCTCTCAGCCAAGCTCTGCTAGTATTAAAGCAAACTCTGCCTGCTTTAGGCAAATTACATAACGTCCCTGTTGGTGACTCAGTTTTCTAATTGTTCTCTAGACTCAGTAATGTTTCACTCACACACACACACACACACACACACACACACACACAGACACACACACTAGCAGTAGAAATAAGTTTTGAGAACCTGAATATATTAAATACTAGTAGCTTTCCATTAACATAAAAATTTTAAATTAATTTATATTTTATTTCTACAAAATCAATAAGAATATTAGAGATGGTCCAATATAAACAAAAATTTTAATTAAGATGCTATGGATAACAACAGGCATATAGCTGATTTTGCAATCAGGTAATTTTTAGTTTATTCCCTTTCATGATATAGACATGATCTTGGTTCATATAGGTAATTGCTTGTAACATACCAAATTTTAGTTTTTGTTCTATGTGTGTTATTTTGCAATGTGGCATGCAGTATGTAAGCTCTATAAAAACAGATACCTTCTCCCTTCAGTTGTACATTCTTGGAACCTATAGTGGGTGCTGGGAATACAAATATTTGGTGCATTAATTTGTTGAATATATTTTAATGTCAAAACAAAATAATAATAGTAATAGCAATCACTTTTTTAAGCATGTTTGCCAGAAGTGACCTAGTTGGTGTAGTTCACATATAATGTAGAATTGTACGCGCTTTAGAGTTATTAACTATTTAATAGTTATAATAAAGATAGATAGAAATACATAAAAGAGATTAGTTCAATTTCCCAAGGTGAGAACCAGTTTGTATCAGAGCTGAAATTCAACTCTGTGCATCCTAACCCCAGAACAAATACTTAACGATTAATGCTATGTTAAATCACTCAAAATGAGCTAAACTTAAAAATAAAGTGAAGTATTTTGAAATACTAAATTAAATTTAAATCAATAAAATTACATTTAGAAAATCAGTTTCTCCATCACACTAGTCACATTTCAAGATCTCAATAGCTACATGTAACTAGTGATATCGTATTTGATGCATATGTGGAACATTTCTATCATGACAGCATCACAGAAAGCTCTCTTCAGTGGTGTTGATCTGGAACAGGCAACCTTTTTCTGTAAAGGGCTGGATAGCTTTCAGTCTTTGCAGGCCAGGCTGGTCTCTTGCATCTACTCAACACTGCCATTGCAATGCACCACAACCTTAAACAATATTTAAAATATGAATGCAGCTGTGTTCCAATGACATCTTATTTATAGACAATAAAATTTGAGTTTCATATAACTTTTACATCTTTTTTTCTCCAACCATTGAAACTATAAAAACTATTAACTCTCAAGTCAGACAATAATAAGCAATGGGCTAATGTTTTTTGATCCGTGGTTCAGAATTTTCTAATATTTTAATTCTAAAATGCTAAGATTTCTATGATATCCATACATTTCAACAAAATTACTTCTATCTTTATGTAGTGTTAATAAAGACTATTTTTAAGACTTATTCTCCTATGCTTTTCATATGATTTTAATATTTCTATATTAATTATTTAAAAAGTATAATTAATTGTCTGAAGACTAATCTCTCAAACATAGTGTTTCTTAATGCTAAAATCCATGTTTAATGTTTGTTGCAGTATTCTCGGAACTCAACAAATTTGCTGGCCATTAGTAGAAGCTCAGCTCTTGTTTCTAGAGGTAGTAAGTAAATAAGCTTAAAAATCCAGAAATATTTTCACCAGCAGTTGCTTGTACAGGTAAAGTTCCATAAATTTAGACCAGTGGTTTTCATTGCAAAGCCCAGGTCTCATTATGTCAGGCCATGAAGTAAGTGGTGGTGGTTGGTGGTGAGGTGGTGACTAGTCATCAAAAATTACTTTTAGGTTACCAGGAGATTGTAATATGCAACAGGAATTGGAAATCACTGATTCGACATAACATACAATTAAGGGCAATTTCTCCCCAATTTTTATGATCTTAAATTTCAAGCCTGAGTTATCTATAGAACTGTCTTAACACACAATGCTTTGTATAACATGACTGGAAAGAGACTAGGGGGGCAGAACCTCTGCTGGTGTGGTGATCATGGAAGACTCCTATTCACATAGCTAGAGCAGTAGTATAATGAAGTGTAGTAGCAACTAATTAGAAAAAGCTGCAACCTGGTTGCGGGACTGATGGAAGTATGAATATAGTTATAGCCTAAATCCTGGACAGAGCTGCAAGATATATAAGAATATAAAGTCTAGATTTGAGGTCATGGGACTGTGACTATTGCGAGATGATTGAAAATAATGGCCATTCAATTATTACATAAATTATTGAGAAATTTGTTTAATATCCGAAAATAGTTTATAACAGACACCGAATGTCAAATCTTATTAAATAACTGAGGACATAGATAAAATAAGAATATAGAAATATAAGGAAACATAAGATAAAGAATGTCAGATTATATCAGATTAAAGAACTAAGGGATGAAACATACTCAGTGTCCAAAAAAATAAGGTTAATGTGATTTTTAAATTCATTAATTAAACTAACTATGATATAAAGAGTATTATGTATCCTTCTGTGAAGACTAAGCATTCTAGATGATTTGTAAATGTATTGAAGAATTGAATTTAGTGTTCTCAGGAAATTAAAAAAAAAAAAAAACAAGGGACTTATCATTAGAATCGAATATTCTGAAAATGATATCAAATCCTTGACAGAAAAATAATTGTCAGTATCGAGATGAAATATGGATGAAGTTTTCATTTTAAAGTATGTGAAAATGTCTAAATTTTTGTGATTAAGAACATTTAATAGCTCTTTTCTCTTAGAATATGAATAATTCATACTGAATTTTATGTTGGGATATTTTTTCATAGTCATTTAACCAGTGTTATGACTAACGATTTTACCAAGACCAATTAAGGACACTTAATCTTAGTAAGAATATTTATTTCATGACACAAGTATTTGGAATAATTTTACATAACATGATAGACAATATGCATATTAAGGTGACTACTTAGTAAATTGATGTGAAAAGATTTGTACAGGAACCATTAGTATATCTCTTTCTTTAAAAAATTCATTTTTTGAGTACATTATATTGGATCTCATATGGACAATTGTTATGACTTTATCTGAAGCAGGATTTAAGGAATGACAGAAGAGTGAATTATGGTGAAGTAATAAAATCTCCAGTAACTGAAGTTTGGATTTCCTGGTCTGCTGAGCTTTGAATTTGAAAGGTTTGCATGTGTGACCTATTTTTATAGATGTAAAACCCTTAGAATGTTAAAACACATAAAAGTTATATCAATGTAAAACTAATAATGTGACTAAAAGTCATCAAGGAATCAATTCTGATAACGGTTTGAGTTCTTTCTTGACAATACTTCCTTTGAAACATTTTGAGAATGTGTCATTCAAAGATCAGTTGCTTTTAGACCTTAGCATTTTCCGCAGTGCACAAATGGTCCTCCTGTCATGAATTTGATGTATGTAGACATGTCCATTATTTGCTTTTAAATTTTATATGTCACTCATGTATCATTGTTATCAGAAGTCAAAAGGAGAATAATATAGCATAGTCAAAAAGCACAAATGATTGGGGCTTTCTGGAACATAATAAAAGGATCTGTCAGTATTTTTTGCAACATAACAGATAACAGATATAATTAATAGATATAAACGAACATGCATTTCTGTTGTTCAGAATGTACTGTGTACTGATATAGGTGAATGACAAATGTGCAAAAATCAGCCTGGGAAACAGAACCTGTGGAGGAGAGAAATGGAGGAATGTTGTTTCTAAAATGCTTAGTTAGTCATATAATAGGCCAGCTTTTAGAGAAAGGAGAATTTTTTACTGAGAATTAGATCTGGTATAGTTTTAAGATTCCTGAGATTTTGACCAGGCTTTGGTACACAGAACTAAGGTAAGCATACTTAATGGTAAATCAAACCAACTGCTGTAGTGAATTTTCCTTAGAAGATAATGACAGCCTAATACTCTAAATTTGTTTTTGATTAGATAAGTGTGTGTAAATCATGAATCACATGGGCTTAATTTACTATAAAGTTAACACCTCTGTAACAATGTATATTAACTGTGTTTGGTTTTATTAGAATTTAAAGACTAGATAAAATATTACCTCGTCAGATACCTTAATATTTGGATATAATTCTCATTTTTCTAGTTATTATTTCTCTAGATTTTAAAAAATTCCATTTCTTGGATCAGTTTTCACAGTGCTTCCTTATATTTTAGATTGATGTATTTAAGGTCAGAGAACTTTTCAGTAGTGATGGGAATCTGGGCTTTTCACTGAAACTGCACTCAAATTTGATGATATGGTTTCATATAAAAATTTAGGGCAAATGCTCCCAAATCCTATGATATTGATCACAACTTAATTGGATTGTGTCTAAACTTACTGGATTATTTTCATGCCGAATGATCTAGTGCCGCTGCAATTTACTATCACTTGAAAGAAAATGCTCCTGTAGACATCTAGAATTTCTATAGCAAGTGCACTTTAATTCTACTGTTCGATTTTACCACTTAGATTTAAATTACCATGTGGCCCTTACTTATCTTTCTAACCTGACTTAATTCTGTGTATCACTCTAAATCTTCTATGCCCAACACATTGTTTTTCCTGCTGTTTGCTTTCATCCCACAAACAACCCTACATCTGTGTTTTGGCTCATTCTGCTTTCTCTGTTTGGAATTCCTGCTTGCCCCCGCCCTTCTTCCCCTTCCACATTTCTTTTACTTATATGCTTTCTATCTGTACTATTTCCAGGGTGTAGCTTTTGTAGCAATTTCTCTGAAACTTTCCTTACTATCTTACCTCTTTTCTGATTTTTCCCTCCCTGAAATGCTCAAAATTAATTTTTCACCATTTGTCTGGAACTTGACCTATGCTATGATTCATAGTATATATATATATATATATATATATATATATATATATATATATATATATCCTGTTATTTTCTAATGACAGCATACCTCAAGGGGAATCCTGGACCAGAAAAATCATGGATCAATTCATATGAGTCACTAAGAAAAGTTCTCTGCATGCAGCCTCTTAGTGTCAGTGTTTGTGCTGGGTTCTAATATTTTTGGCCTGGAAGAGTTGGGGTTACAGGAATTCATTGTTTCTTTAACCCATACTCAAGTCACCATTCCTTGATTTCCCTAGAATAAATATTCAACAAATAACTTGTTGAGCACTTGGTGACTATAGAGCATAGTTCTAGGCTATGGCAAGAAAATGAAAACAAAACAAAACTGAGGTATATGTCCCCATGGAACTTGCATCTCAGGTTCAAAAAACTACTTGAATGTTGAGGTGGTAAAAACATAATTCACATTCTTTATATTATGAAATGAATTAAAACCTTTCTTATTCACAAACGGAACCTAGTACTCATTACCGCATAAGCTCTTAAAAGCAAAAGCTTCACTTTGAAAGTATTGTGGGTCAGCATTTTGAGGGTCAGTATGCCAGAGTAATTAAGAGTACAGGGCTTAGAGGACTAAATCTTGGATTCAAGAAGTGGCTCTGGGAATTTCTGGTTTAAGCTCTTTATTTATATATATGTGTGTGTGTGTATGTGTATATATATACACATACACACACACACATACACACACACATACACACACACACATATACACATATATATAAAAAGCTTGGAAATCATCACACTTCTCCCCATGATAAGGAAAAGCTGAACAGATTAAAAATCAGTGACAGGGCAATCTGCCACCCTGAAAACTGAAGAGACAGGTGAATCCAGAGAGTCACAAATAAGGCCTGCTTATCTGAGCTAGAACCCACTAGAGCCACAAAGCTGGTAGGAAAAATTAATGGTAATTTTGATGAGTTGCTAGAGGCTGAGTATGGACTAGCATGAGTGTAAGAAACTCCTGGGGACTTTAGTATTAGGAAGCCCTGCACTTTCATGGGTCTCTACTTCTAGGAATCATGCCAGGTTCACCAAAGAATCAAGTAAGATTCCTTTGTACACCTGGTAGAGAAATGGGAAAATTAACTTATGTGAAATAAAACTAGAGCATTATCCATAATAAATTCTGCTCCTCAGATTAGAAGACTTTACCAGAGCTTTATCTCACTGAAGGTAAGGCATTTGAGTCACTCTAGACCTCTTTAGCCTCCATTTTCATCTAAGGGGTGGGGAAAAAAAGCTAAAAAAAGATTTATGAAAGTCAGGACCCAGGGACATAGGCGCATTAAAAGACTGAGATTTAATTACTTCCTCTCTTCTAAAACTCCTTAGTTTTCTAGGGCTCCCATAACACAATACTGCTGGTAGGATACTGCTGGCTTAAAAAACAAAATTAATTTCCTTAAAGTTCTGGAGGCTGGAAGTCCAAGATTAAGGTGTTGACAGGTGTGATTTTTTTCAGAGGTTTCTCTCTTTGTTTTGCAGATGGCTGCTTTCTTGCTGTGTCCTTACACAGCCTTATTTTGGTATGTGTACATGCATCGCTGGTGTCTCTCTTTCTCCTTATAAGGACACCGGCCATATTGAATTACGGTCCACTCATACTACTTCATTTAACATTAACTACCTATTTAAAGGCTCAATCTCCAAATACACCCACATTTTAGGATACTGGAGTTTAGGACTTTAACATGTGAATTTTGGGGGGGGACACAATTTAGTTCAAAATATCTAACACTACACCGATAGGTATTCAGTATAACAGTGGATTATAGCTGAAAGAATTGCAAAATGCAGACTATTTTGGGGGAATTCTTAGAGAAACCCAAACTTAACAGGAGCAACAAAAAACAAGGACAGTAGAGAAATTTGAAACCCCTGGCACCTACAGCTACAATAAAAAAAAAAAAAAAATTAACATAGCTTAACTCTTAGCCAGGTTAACCTAAATTTCACACTAAAAGTCTACTTACCTTAGTTTCTATTACCCCATATATTTTGATATTTTGTCTGACTTGAAACCATGTGTATATATATATATATATGTGTGTGTGTGTGTGTGTGTGTGTGTGTGTGTGTGTGTGTGTACACATACACACACACACATACACACACGCATGCACACATAATTTCCCATTGTTTGGATTAACTACAGTTTAAATAAACTATATAGTCCATCTATTCACCACCTGAAGGACATCTGGTTGCTTCTAAGTTTTAGTCATTCTAATAGGTGTATAGTGATTTATCATTATTGTTGAAATCATTTTGGGTATGGCGACTTTTTACTTCAGAGTCTTTATAATCATTTAAAAACCTTTAGTAATTGTAAGACATGATTGTGTAGGTCTCTTTTCTCTTGGGTCTATTTTGGTAATTTATTGCAGATTTCTGATAAAAATTATTTATTTTGGCTTTAAACATTGTAAAGTGATAAGATGTAAAATATACACAGAAAATTAGAAAGCTAAACAGGTGCTTAAAAACATTAATTTTCCTGAGGTATTATAAACATAACAGAAATGCATTGATCAGTGCTAACACCAAAGACAGTTTGAACTGTATTCACAAGTGCCTATCTATTCAGTTCACATGTTTAATTTAACAATAAGTGTATTAATTCCATTTTATTTACTTCGAGTGTTTAACTGTTTGGGGCTAAGTTTTAATTGGGATTTGATTGATGTTAGGTCTAGATATCTCATTTTCTTTTAGTAAGCAAAAATTAAGGATGAGTAAGATTTCCAAGGTGAATTAACATTAGTGACCAAAGAGTTATTAAGAAAATATATATATTTTTTTAAAGAAAAAATAGCTAAATAGGGGTGATCAACAAAAGGCTTTTCCATAGTCTTTGGAAATGAGATTCCACATGCCTTTAGATTGGGACATCATACATACATGATGACGTTAGGGGATACTGCTAATGATTTAGAGTCTATTTCTGCTATTGCCTGATTAAAGACATGGTGCAGTGCCCAAATGCTGCTCCATCATTTTCTCAGTTTTTTTCCTGATGAAAGTTGCTGTCAGTGGACAAATTGTTAGTCAGATCTGAGAATAGTCACAGCTGTTGTGCATATTTAAATCCTGCCAAGGAATGAGATTACAAATTAGACATAAATCTGCTTCTTGTACCTCTGTATAGAGACAATAGACTATTTTTTAAAAGTTATACTATTTCAGATTGTTTACTTAACACCTATAAAAAATACAGAGAATAAGTGGAAAACACTATTTTGTTTACTTTGACAGTGAAAGCCAGACTTTTGTAATCCAGTCACACTTTGGATTATCTGGCTACTTCGGTGGTGGACATTTCTTTTGTTTTCTTTAATTAACTTTAGTATTTTAACAAATTTTGGAACTCTGACTTCTATTGAAAGAGGATCAATATTTTAGTATTGTTTGGAACAAAATTATTATTGAAAGGCAAGTGCCTGCTTTTAAACATTTTTAGTTGTATTGCTGTTTGTTAATTTATCTTTTCTTCTGTGATATTAGCATCATTAACACTTTCCCCTTTAAGAATAATAGTTTTCCTTTCTTTTTGTCTTCTATGTCACTATAATGAACTTTTAAAGTTGTTATTTAAAATTCTCAAAAATATTATCTACTCTTTTTAAAAAAATATTTTAAAAGATGAAAATAATGCTTAGAACTTTTCTTTTATTTGAATGCCTAAAAAATGTAGAAGGTGTTCTTACAGATTTTGCAGTCATACAACCATACTTTGAAAAGAAACAATAGCAAGAAATAGGACAAAAAAAAAAACTTCAAAGATTTAATATTCCATTTCTCTATGAGTGAAAGCAATGATTAAAAATAATATTATTCAAAATAGCTATTACATGGTACTTGGTATTCAGTCAAGCTTCCCCCTTTTTGTTTGTTCTCCCTGTACAAATTCTGGCTGTCTCCATTTCTTCAGTCTCTTATTTGTACAGGATAAGTTGTTTTTGATTGACTTTGAAACAACAGATTAGCAATACTCAATTCTTGCCAGATTTTTGCACTGATTTGTAAGCACTCATTTTTTTTTTTTTTGTAAATGGGGATTAAACATTCTTCAGAAATGTGTGATAATTTAGGTGAAATATATTGATATTTAGCATCACATTTTGAAAGCAAATGGAATCAAAAGGAGAAGTCATTTGTTTAATATCGCTTGGAAAACTTGTGATTGATGGAGGAGAGAATCAGTATGTTTTATTCTTACACCGATTCTCAGATAACTCATTTTCCAAAAGCCCTTGGCAAAAATGGTGCCAGAACCTGCCGGACGAAGTCAAACAGTCCTGAGTGGGGGAGCGAGGGTTAGGAAAAAAGACAGAGAAGAGAAAAAGATCTCGGGAGGGCATACAGTCAAAGCTGTAGCACCGAGTTTATTTAGCACAGTCCTGATATACCCTAGCAAGCATGGGAAACAGCTCAAAAAATGTTAGTTATGCACAATAACCTTGTTAACATTACACAGGGAGCTTAACGCTATCTCGGCATTCTGCATCCCTTTCTTTAAGGCCAAGGAACAATCAACTTCTCTGTTCCCATCTCCAAGTATTCTTTTGTATCAGCAGACTTCTTAGCTTTACTGTGCGAATATCCTGCTTGACTCTCAAGCCTGAAAACAGCTCGCAACAAAATGGCAAACTTAATAATCACATAACAATTAAAATTACTTTGAAAATCTATAGTTATGAAAGAAAGTACTTTGTCTTAGTCAGCCCTCATGATCTGATGACCGTAGAATCACACTTGACTGTTAGAACAAACCCAAGAATCCATAATCACTTTTAAGATATGTTCATTTAATACCAAGTATGAAAGGGAGCACTGAAATGTAGAAGACTGAGGAGGAAAAGAAGAGGAAGATGACAAAGGAGAAACAATATTTTTCTTATGTCCAAAGTGGAGTAATACATTTAAAAAAAGATTATCCAACTCAAATACTTTTGAGGAATTATGTTGATGACACAAAAAGGACAAATGCTTGAAAATTGTGATTTGTCCTGTAATTTTATTGCCCACTTACATAGGAAAGTTAGACTTTTAGCATACTAAAATACTTGCCATATCCCTGTGGGGTGAACATGATTTGAGATTGTAATATTCAGAATGACAGAACTCTGTATTTTATGGGATCAATAAATGGTGGGTGCGGTTTAAAAAGAAAACAAAGAATGGTTTAAAGTTCATGTATTGGTCATTGCCTTATGGCTATTCCTGTAGCTGTACCTCCTCTCAAAAATATATAACATGTACTGAGTGTTTACTGTGTGCTAAGCACTGTGCTAAATTGTTACATGCTTTATCTCATGTAGTTTCTGAAAAAATTTGTTTTGCACATGAGAAAGCAAAAGGAGGTTCAAAGAGAAGAGACTTCCCCAAATTCAAAGAATTCTTAGTAAATGAGAGAGCTGCGATTTGAACCCTGGCAGACTGATGCAAGATCCCTCATTCTATAGTTGCAGGCCATTAAACAGGCTTAGAACAACCACTATTTATAGGGCTCTTTAACTTATTATCTCTTCCATTGTAGTTACAAAGAGTACCATCAGCCTCTAGCAGAGCATTTTCTTAATAACATATGTGTTTTACTGGGCAAACATCTGATTAAGAGGTGCAGGTACATATGTTCTTTTTCAGGCTAATGTTTAGGGAAATAAAATGTCAGTCATATCTAGATAAATTCTTAGGAAAAGTAGTCAAACTAATGTTATATATCACCTTCCTCTTTAAATTTTAACTTGTCTAACTGACGCTCCCTAAATACAATGATCATTGTTTCCTTTATAATATCAATATTTATATTACATACATATATACACTTTTATTTTCAATTGAGTAAAATTTCAAAATGGAATAATTATACGGAATTTTATTCTCAGTATAATGACAAAGAAATGTTACAACTTTTTTAAGGAGACAAACCATAAATAGAAAGGCAACTTTTAGTCAGTTTTTAATGCAAAAATGATTTAGATTTCATATAGTTTTTTAGACTTAAATACAGATGAAACCCCATTACAGGTGCACAAGGCCCAGTCACCTGTCTATTCTTACACTTGCTATCGCTATAATTTTACATTCATTTCCAATAATGTGATTGACAGCTATTTCTCCTAACATCTGAAACTAGGATCTCTATGAGCAAAAGGGCTGTGCATCCCTAGTGTCTTACACAGATTCTGGTATAGGGTAATCTTGTAATAAATGTATATAAAATGAATTAATAAAGCAGTTATATATTTCTTTTAGTTAGCAAATTATGTTGTGTAAAATATATAGTAATCTAGAAAGGATAGTATCACAAATAATATAATTATTTTGTATTTACTTGATTACAACTAATTGCAGCCTATAGTTACTATGTTTTTAGTATATGAAATTTATGAATTTTTTTAAAGGCCTATACAGCTCTATTTTGTTTATAATAAATTTTCCTAAGGGATCTAGATCTAGAGGGACCTAGGATAAAGGTAATTATATACCTTTTTTTATATCTTAGGGAGCAAAGGAAGAAATAATTCAAAATATTACTCAGCTTTCTTTTGCTAAGGTACTCAAATTATGGGTTTTAAAAATAACTCATAAAATATTCAAGCAATTTATTGCTTTCCTACGAAAAAGATAAATATATCGTAATGGTCAGAAATGGCATCCCTTCTCAATTCCCATTGTTCAATTCACCTATTTTTCAGTCTATGTGACTACCTCTTATAATACCATGTATAAAGAATAGAAAAAAAAATTAAGTGCTTGAATTTTGAATTAAGCCATTTTTTCCTGTTTTCATCTGAGTGATTCTGTAACATGAGTATTGTTACTATAACATAAGTCACTTTAAAATATGTCCCAGTTGCTGCTTTGGATATTCACGATGTTTACAAGAGTCTATTTGTTCTATATTCACAACTGATGCTGTCTGTTATATTACAAGATGAGTCATTGTTTTAATACTCCTGCAAAGACTTAAGAACGCATTCAGGCATGTTCAATCGATTAGAAATAAGTCTCCCTTAGGATAGCACAAAGGATTTTTTTTTTCATTTTTAATTTTAAAAACAACATGTTTTTTGATGAAATGTTCCAGATCAACAAATAGCCTTAAAGAGTGATGACCTCTCAAATCCCCCAATCACTACCAGTGAGGATGATCATGCCATGAAATTACAACTCTGTTTTGAAGAATGATTTCTTCAGAGGCCATGAAAAGAAAATATGTTTTTAAAAATACTTGGTACCCTTTGAGACTATGGTGTTTCTCTAGAATATATACTCTTCTTTTTTTCATGCTTCCTTCTCACCATTTATTTATTTATTTATTTACTTATCAACAAATACATTGGGTACTTACCATATTCCAGGTACCATGCTGCATTCTGGGAATGTGAGCATGAATAAGACACAGTTTCTATTTTTCAGGGTTTTATAATCTATTTAATGAGATGAACAATTAAGATAATTCCCAGCAGACTATCACCTGCTTGCTGGTAGATTTCTACCTGTCATTAAAAAACAATAACAAAACATTTATTTGAAAGGCTTTACCAAAGATGTATTATGTATAAAAATTTTTAAAGATGCTAGCATACTTACATCTTGCAAAGAAAGTGATCACTTTATTTTCTTTTTACTATTTGACATAGAAAAGGCTACCTCTTACTCTGATTGAAAACTAGACGTTTTGCTAACATAATATATACTCAATAAGGAGATCTATAATTTAAAAAATTGCTAAACCCTGAAGACCTCTCTTTTCTGAATTAGAAAATACTGCCATTTGCAACAACATGGATAGATCTTGAGATAATTATGCTAAGCAAAATAAGGCAGACAGAAAAAGTTGAGAACCATATGATTTCACTCATATGTTGGATATAAAACTAAAAGCAATAAATGAACAAGACAGACAAACAAAAATTCATAGACTCAAAAGTTTAGTGGTTACCAGAGGGAAAGAGGTTGGGGTAGGTAGATAAGGGTATATATAGGGAGTTAAAAAATGGTGATGGAAGGAGATTTGACTTTAGACGGTAAACATGCAATGCAGTATACATATGATGTATTATTGAATTGTACACTTGAAATCCATATACTTTTATTAGCCAGTCAATGTCACTCCAATAAATATAATAGTAAAAAAAAAAAAACTGTCAGAAAGAGATTGTGTTTCAGAATATGAAAATAATTGGCACTATAGAATATTGAATCTGAAGCAAATCAAGTCCTTCCGCAGTATCCCCTCTGTAGTTTCTCTTGCAGAGTTTGAAGTGATTCTTCAATATATATTTAGTTCTATGAGGTTGTTTTCTGGCCTTTATTATTTTTTTCTTTACTTTTTCAAGATTAATTTATCATTCTGAAATGCTGGATATGAGGCTTCTCCCCCCCGCCCATGGCATTTTTCTTTTGGAGACTCAAATATTTCTAAAAACATTGCTTGATTATGCATACTTTATTTACTAGTTGTCCTTTCATTTGAAATTTCTAGAAAGAAAATAGTATTAGAATTATTCTACTCACATGTGGGGATTTGTAAAGTGGGATGGAGAATCTCTTTATGTTGTAGTAATCAGTTATTTTGAAATATCTTTTAAAGTTATTTTCCTGATTATATAAACATGTAAACATGAAATAACCCATACTCATAATAACAAAACCCATATTTAATCACTGTTAGTATTTTAGCGGAGGTACTTCTATTTTTATATATTTCCTACATGCTTGATATCATACTATATACCCATAATTTTAGCTGTCCTTTTTAAATTAACATTGTGAATTTTTTCCTTGTTACAAAGTTCACATTTAATGGCTATATTACATTACATGATATGGTTCATTTATCAGTTCTCAATTCTTAAAGTTGAATCCATATTTCAAAGTATTAAATATTTCCTTTTATTATTTCAATCTTTTCATATGCTCTCCTCCCCCTTACTGTCATCTGATCACTGCTATAATTAAGGAAGCACCCTAATCTCATCAAAAGTAAATCCTTCCACTTGTGTTTGAGATCCCATGCTATCTTATCTTTTAAGGTCAATAGTCTTAAAATTTCTCTCTTCTATATCATCAATTCCTCCTTCTCTCTATTGTATTATCATTAACATAAATATTTTTTTAAGTTCTTCCATCTATTGAAAAAAAAACTGCTTTTAGAAAAACATAATCACATTTCCTTCCCCCCTTTTATTGCACAGCTTCTTGAATGAGTTATTGGTAGTTTTATATTTACATTCTCAGCTGCATTTTCCTCTTCATCAAATTCAGCCAGACCTTCTGTTGCTCATACCACTGAATTTACTCTTATTCTATCACCAGTGACTACCATGTTACCAAATACTAATGATCACTAATGACCTTATTGCTAGTCTCATTTTTTCCAGTTTGACCAATCTTATTTTCTGAAAACAAATATTATTCTAGGTTTCTTTTGTATTATTATCTATTGGATTTTCCTTCTGACTCACTGGTTGCTCCTTCTCAGTCTACTTTGCTCACTGCTCCTCCAGGTCTGTTTTTCAGGACTTAGATTTGTCACCATTTTCTTCTTTAATTATAGCCTCTTCAAGAAGATCTTGTCCTCTGTGATGGCTTTAAATATATAAATACTAATTTACGTCTTCATTCTTGATCTCTCTTCTGTACTCCAAACTCATAGACAGCTGCTACTTTACTTTTCTACTTTAATAAATATCTACTTTAATAACTATCTTGAAGTTAACATACTCAAAATTAAACATAGTCCACGAACTCCTTTGGTTATACACACCTCAGTAACATTACAACCATCTTCCAGTTGTTTCAGCCAAAAAAGTACCAGTTACCATTGACTCTTATCTTAATCCCCATAAACCAGTCTGCTAGGAAATCCTGTCACCTTGAACTCATGATGTTCCTAATACAGCAGTCCCCGCTTATCCACAGGACCTCCAGTGGATGCCTGAAACCATGGATAGTACTGAACTCTATAAATACTGTTTTATCTTATACATACATATCTATGATAAAGTTTAATTTATAAATTAGGCACAGTAAGAGGTTAATAACTAATAATAAAGTAGAACAATTATAACAATATATTGTATAAAAGTTAGGAAAATGGGTCTCTCAAAATATCTTACTATACTCTATATACAGTGTGGAAACATTGGACAAAGGGATAATTTACAACCTGGGCAGGATGGAGCAAGATGACACAGGACTTCATCAAGCTACTCAGAGCTTCATTCAGTTTAAAAATTCTGAATTGTTTGTTTCTGGAATTTTTCTTCTAACACTTTTGGACCTTGGTTGACAGTGTGAAACTGACACCATGGGTAATTGAAACTGTGGAAAGCAAAACCACAGATAAGAGGTACTATTGTACATGTAATTCTCATCTCTGTACTACCACCTTAATTTCTCCCTACAGCACCCTCCTTGTTGGTTGCCTGGTTTGAACACCTGACTGCTTATAATCCACTTATTAGAATTATCTTTCTAAAACACAAGTTATTTTTTTTTCACTTATCTCTTTAACCACTTCTATTTGCTTCCTATTGCATTTACTACAAAATCCAAATTCATTACTCTGACCTTTAGATCTCAAATTTATTAGATCCTGCATACCCCTATGACTTTGTCATATGCAGTTCTCTTTGCATTTATTGTTTCCAGCCACACTATCCCTCTTCTTGCTTTTGCTTTCATATGCACCAAGTTTTATAACAGTTGTTTGTTTCTTACATTTGGTATGTCTCTCTCTTTTCCACTGATGGCTCAAACTTTAAAAAATTTTCTCAGTGTAGATGTCACTTCTCCTCTAAGACTTCCCCATAACACCCAATAAAAAGCAGTTCCTCATTCTCTCTATCACAGTATACTTCTATATACTATCACAGTATATTTCTTTTTATACTTCATTATTTATTCATTTATTAATTATATTTAATTTTTATCTGTTATGAGAATGACAACTCTATGAAAGCAAGAATGTTAGTGTATTTTTCTGTTTTATCCCCAGTGCCTAGAAAAAAATGTGATATTCAGTGCATGAAATGGGATTTTTTTTTTGTACAGATATATTTTTGTCTGCATCTCTGATATTTTCTTAGACTAAATACCTCTAAATGGCATAATTGTTTTCTAGAAAATACCTGTAGTAAGGTTGTCAGAATTGACAGAGAAGTATAAGACTCCCAGTTAAATTTGAATTTTAGAGAAAAAATGAAAAAATTTGTTAAATATGTTTCATGCCATATTTGGGACATACTTATAATAAAAATATTCATTGTCCATTTGAAATTCAAATTCAACTGGGCATCCTGTATATTGTCTGGCAGTGGTATCCTATATGCATTTCCAACTAAAAGTGGATTAAAATTATAATGCCATGATATCCCCTTTTCATCATTTTATAAAAATGGTTGATACTCATGTGCACACACACAGGACCAATAAAAATAACAGAAAAAAAGAAAATCTATACTTAGATTAAAATCTGTTTTACAAGATATAACTTTTATTTCATTGAAATCCTTCTAGAAGCCCTAGTCATTCTATACAACGCCATTGATGCTCAATACAAGTGTTTCTGAATTCATGTGTAAATCTTAATTAGATCATAATGATGTTTTTATCCAAATGGACTTTATGAACTGTTATTCTCCCTGGAAAAGCAATAACATGGAGGAAATTTGATTCAAGCTGGATGATGTGGTATGCACATAAAAAAAGACCATAGACCTAGCATCACATGTCTGTGAGTCTCGAAAACATTATGAGAATTGGAGTCTGGGGTATGTTAGGTTGTAGAGGATACTCAAAAAATCCAAATCTATGGGAAAACGATTTCTGATCTAGCACTTTTTAAATATTCACTTAATACTTCACATGCTTTTTTGGTTGCTCTGTAAAGGAATTTAACCTTATAAATAGATGTGGGATTAATTCTTTTCTTTCTGAAGAACAACAAAGTTAGACTCCAGCTTATCCTTTCCTTTTGCTGTTGTGTTTTTGTTATTGTAAACTCTTGTAAGAAAGACGCTGACTTTTAAGTGTGAGAATGATATAAAAATGTATTTTTGTCATGTTTTTCTTCATTAATCCACAATAAGGCTATAAAATGTTAGGAGCTTGAATAAAAAATATAAAAACCTAGAAACCACATTAAATGAAATGACAACATTGAAAACTCTCAGGTAGAAAAGTTCCTCATTAGGGGGTCCCTGCCTTTTAAAAACCCCCAAATTAAAATTGCTGTAAGGAATGTTAATACGTAGATGAAATTTTTGGTTTATACTACATTAGAGACTGCATTAGGTGCTGAGAATATCCTATCTATTGACCTCAACCAGAAAGGTTTGACTGTTTCATTTAGTAAATGTAATATTTTTTGAATTCTTACCATTGTTTATTGGAATTGCCTTTATATCATCTGTGACTTAAAACAGCAGGGTATGTCATTATTGTAAGTAGCAGTGGGAAAGTAAGGAAAGTACAAAGGATCTATATTGGGATATCTGACCTCACCAGTTTGTAACCATTCACCCTTATGTTCGGTATTATAGTATAAGTAATTATATTTCAATTACATCTTTATCAAATATTAGTAGCAACAATTAATATGCATTGAGTGCTCACTATAGTGTGTGTGTGTATTGTTGGTATTTAAAATAGTATCTAAAAATATAAGCTTCCTTTTCCATTTACCTCCAAATGAATGTTGTTTAATAATAATAACCTTCCAGAAAATCCACCATGAATTTATAAGTAGTATCTAGTGACTCACATGCAACAGCCTGTTCCTCCTTTTCTCTAATGTCTTTGTGGCCTCAAATGTTGTAGCATTCAGGTTCAGGGTATAAAGGAAAGAGTAAGGTCTGTGGTCTCAGAAGGTCTGGGCTTGAATTTCATGTTATTAACCACATGTCAACCATAATTTACTCTAGTCTCAATTTCTATTTATAATGTGGAGACTTGATTATTTAATAAGAAAAAAAAGTAACCTAAGACAGGCACTTATCACACTATACCTGATATATATAGTAGAGATTCAAAAATGTTACTTTACTTTCCTCTTCTCCAAGAAGTGTTAGAGCCATTATACTGTATTAATACCTTACTCTTATTGAGTGCATATTATGTGCCAGATAGTATCTAATTGCTTTATCTATATTGTCTTATTTAATTCTCGCAATGCCTCTATGAAGTAGTTTCTACTATTGTTTACCATTATTGTTTTAAAGAGGAAAAAATGAAATACTGAGGCTCAAAGATATTAGTCATCCTCAGATATTAACTTACTCTACTTTGGCTCCCTTATCCACTTGATTACATAAAATTTGGGCATACAATTTTTTTTAGATATATATTGCACTAAATACTCTCTATCTTTTCCCCAACTATATTTCATTTTGAGGATTCAGAGTGTCTTTATTGCCTAAATATAATGCACTATATTAAGCACTGTGGAAAAATACACATCTGACCGAGTCTGTCCTCAAGGAACTCAAGACTTGGAGGAATTTATATTTGTTCTAATCTCAAATCTATTGACTGAAGAATGAGGCTTATTCTATGATCACTAGAACAAAAAGAAGAAAACAACTATGTTGTATTCTCTTGGGCTATTAGAAATTAGAAATTACTAATATAGATAAATTGCCAAGACATGCAGCTGAGAATTTATACACATGCTAATGAAATCTGGTCACTAGAGCAATTTACTGAAGTTAAGGCAGCTCAATTAGAAACAAAAGAATAATGGACACAGAATTAACTCAAAGAAGTAATTCTAAATTTAGACACACAGAGTTCAATTTTCTTTCTATACTTCAGAGGGAGATCATAAAATTTGATGTGAATTTATTGGCATTTAATTTCAATTATAATACAAACTTAAAGAAAAATAAAGATAATTAGAGTTTGAGGTGAGAGGTTTTAATTGTTTTGTTTTGTGTTTTTAAAATACGTGACTATCCAGTTTTATCATTTAAATTTAAGAGATATCCTAACATAATATTTGGGTAAAATGTAATTAGAACCTTATAAATTAGTAAAACTTTGTACAGCTTAAAATAAACCTCATTGCAGGACAATAAATGCGGATTTAATGCATTTTGCTGTAGTCTCTCTGCTGTTCAGGGCCTGAAAACCAGCATTATTTTAAGTTTCAAAACATTGGGACCATTAAACAGTCAGAATGACTTTAACTGAGTGTGTACATTCACATTATGGAATAACAATTCTGTTTTTCTTTTCTGAGTTATAGTAAGAACTAGATTGTCCAGTAGGTATCTAGTTTATTCATTTCAAACAGCAAGGTAGCTGTATTACATTGAATGCAAAATTGTTTCTTCCTTTGGTTGTTGATTGGCCAAAATATTATCTACTTGATTTTGTGTGTAAATACAACAGTAAGTTATCTACATTCTAAACCTAGAAGCTATGGTTATAAATAAAAGGAAAAAAGAGGACAGATTATTAAATTTCTAGCCATTGAAAGACATTTTTTGATCTTTTTCTTCCTACCAAATACTCAAGTGTCTATTAGAAAAATTACTAAAAATATTTGCTGGCTAAATACTAATATAATAGAATTTTAACTAAATGTCAAGATACTATCAAACATATCAGTGTTGTTTGTTTCAGTATTAGCACCCATGATGCTGTGTATTTCTTTTAGTTTTTCTGTAATTGCTGAAAACATTTTGTAAACTAGATTTTGGAAATTATCATTACAATTGGAAACATATTTATTTGAATATACAAATATTCAAAGCTATGACAAATCTACCATGATATACATTTTTAAATAGGAAAAGAAAAAGGTGAAGGGATGAAGAGGTACAGATTAGTAGTTCCAAAGTAGTCACGGGGCTTTGGAATATGGTGTAGGGTATATAGTCAATATTATTATAATAGTTGTGTGCAGTGCCACATGGGTGCTGGAGTAATTGGGACATCACTTCATGGATTGTATATAAGTGTAACTTTTTAAAATGTAAAATAAAATTTTAAAGAAAAGAAAGTTTAGGAACACATTTTTGAGGAGGAAGATTCTACATAAGAGTGTTTTATGTGCTGTGAAAGATTTTTTAATAAATTTTACATTTTTAGTAATGAGTCTTATATAAGTTTGCTGGGGCTGCCATTAACAAAATACCACAAACTAGGTAGCTTAACAATAGAAACTTATTGATATAGAGGCTAGAACTGAAGTCAAGGTGTTAGCAGGATTGATTTCTTCTGAAGGCTGTGAAGTAAGAATAGGAGCCGGGCGTCTCTCCTTGGTGTATAGGTAGTCAACTTTATGTTCACATGTTTGTTTTTTTTTTTTCTGTATGCATGTAGATACTTTTTCTATCTCTAAATTTACCCTGTTTAGAACGACTTTGGTCATAGTGAATTAGGGCCCATCTTAACTGCTTCATTTTAACTTTATTATGTCTGTAAAAACTCTATTGCCAAATAAGGTCACATTCTGAGGAGGTGGTGTTTAAGGCTTAAATATATGCATTCTGAGGATACAATTCAACTTGTAATAGGGTTTAGAAATTTTTATTGAGAGAACCCACAATATTTTACTCTGCCTTTTTAGGTTATTGAAATATGAAAGAGAACTAATAAGATTTAACAAATATTTTCTTTTCAAAACACAGAAATTATTTTAATGAAAAATATTTCTAGATGTACAGCTTTTATTATATATTTAAGTTAAACTCTCATTTCTGAGATAATTAGAATTTATATATTTTGTTGATATATAAATATAAATAATGTATTTAATATATTTAATAAATAAATATAAATGTTGAATATATAAAGTTAGAATTTACTTATATTCACAAACAGAATAGGATTATAATAAAATACATCTTGGGGAGCAATAATCATAGGTTGTAATCCCCAGATCATCCTTGAATTCACAATTCAGAGTGCACAATGCAGAGGTCCAACTGTATGGAAACAGAAACTATGAACTATTCTGATTTCTACATTTTGCAATTTCTTTCTTTCTTGCCAGAGGAAAAAAAAATTAAAGTTTAATTTGTAAGTGACTCTTACTAATGTCTTTATTACCTGTGAAGTATTTCTTAAAAATGCAAACTCAATGCCTATTGACTGCATTGAGTTGATATGTATCAGATGGATGGTAGTCCTTATATGTGGAAAATCAGGCTAATGAATAGCCAAATTCCTATATAAGTTGTGAGTGTCCATTATTAATTTCCAAAAATATTATGGTATTGAAGAAATAGCATTGTTGAGTGCACATGGAGGAGACTAAATCACATGGAAGAATGATTAAAAATGGATAAATTTGGTCCAAAAGCAAATCATAGTTGTCTTTTAGTGTGTGGAATGGATGGAATTTAATTTGAATTATAGTGGACTATGTGTGTGTGTGTGTGTGGGTTGTATGTGCTTATCGATGTATGATTTGCATGCAATAAAATGCACACATCTTCAGTATTCTGTTCTATGAGAATTTTTAATTTCTACACTATAATAAGCACTCAAAACTAAATATAGATTATTCCCTCAACCCAAAACCATGCCTATACACAGTCAATCCCCTCTTTTAAAGCAACTCATTGTTTAGATTCATGTCATTATAGATAAACTTTGCTTGGCTTCTTTTTCTCAACATGTTTTTGCAATTCATGTTTTTTCTATATCTGCAGTTCATTCCTTTTTTGTTTCTAAGTAGTATCTATTGTCTGAGCATTTCAAAATTTGTTTAATCTCCTTTAATGGATATTAGGAGTGTGTGTGTGTGTGTGTGTGTGTGTGTGTGTGTGTGTCTGCGCGCGCGCGAGCGCGTGCACGCACACCCCGGATTGGCTATTATAAATAAGACTTTTGTGAGTTCTCTTTTATAAATATTTTTGTGGACACATTCCCTCCTCCCTCCCACTTCTCTTAGATCATAAGGTAAGAAACTACCAACTTTTCTAAGTTGTCTCACCTTACATTCTCATCAGCAATGTATAGGAGTTTCAACCTGTAGTTTGCTCATATTGTCCTCTTCCTCTTAGAAATTGTCAGGGCTTTTTGAAAAATGCCCACCACTCCAACCTCTACAAGGTAATAAGAACACAGACAACTCTTCTCTCTGACTTATATAAGAGTGTCACACAATTGAATTTGAGAGTAAACTCAACTTTTCTTTCCATACGTTCTCCATTAGATCACATTGTGAAATGGTTCATATAAGTGGCTGAAGATATTACCAGAACAATTTGCATGAATAGACAGACTCACACAAAATGTAAAGTGTAAAAATGCAAGAACTGACATTTTCCGAAGTAGAAAAATGTGACAATAATGACTGAGTGCATATATGAGACAACTCCGGAGGATGTCTTTAACTAGTAGGGATAGAGTGTAGCCTCAATTTTAGAAATTCTACCAATGAAGGCTGATCCTGAAAAAGTACTATTATTAGTCCTTGTCAGAATGCTAAGGGAACATATTAATATCTGGTTGAGCTTAGATGCTGTCTGATAAAGATGTAGAGACATATATGTTTTACATATGGCCTGGATCTCTAGAAAACTATAGAAAGAAAAATGATTCCCTTTCATAAAAATGAATTTACTTCTTTATTACCTTAATAACTAGTTTCTAAATAGTTGTACTGGCTGGGTGGTGGGAGGATGAAAGCCATAATTAACTACAGTTGACAATTAAGTCACCTAAGTTTTTCCAATTGGTTGAACAAAATGTTTTGTGATGATCTTTCGTTAACTGAGTTAGCATAGAGCGAATTAGAAAGCAAATCCTTTCTGTCTCTCTATCTCATTTTATGACTTTTGCAATTTTCAGTTATAAGTCTATAAAAAGTTAACTATTCCAAAGTATTAATGCAGAAAGAAAATTTTTACAGAACAAGTAAATTATTGTTATTGAAAAACTGCTTCTTCAAATATTTTCCTTTTCTAAAACAGACATAAAATGTGGACAGCTTCATATTTATGATTTTTCCCAAAAAGTTTATTTATAAGTTGGCTATGTGAGACTCTGAATACATTTTCATATAAATTAAATCTCACATGATTGTCAGGTTAGACCCCATACTCTATATATTGTCATACATGAAGTGTAATAAAATCAAACGATATCTTGGTTAGAAAAAATTATTCTATAATACTCTGGTTAATATTTGATATATAGTGAAAAGAATTTCAAGCTCCAGTTTAAATTCAAGGAATACATTAGCCATGCCTTAACAATAGTAGATTGGATTCTCACATATATTTTTTGTATCATATTTACATCACTTTGGCTCTTGCAGTGTCACTGGCAATGAGAATGATATTTAGGTGCTTTCTGGGCTAACTTATGAGAAAAGAAAGATTATATCAACCCCTATAAATTTATATGGATCATTGGAAGAGATAATACCTTGATAGCCAAAATAACATCCTGCAGTAAACTATATAAAACTTTAAAAATTCATAAGAAAGTTCATTTAATCTTAATTACTTCTTTAAAGGCTCTATATCCAAATATAGTCACATTTTGATGTATTGGGAGTTAAGGCTTCAACATATGTTTTTCTTTCTTTCTTTTTTTGGGAGTAGGGTAGGGGGGGACATAATTCAGCCCATAACAATGTTATTTAAAAACTCCCTGGAAATTTATTTAAGGAATCTCTGAACTGGAGATCCTTATTCACCAGGGAAATCATTTGCTGCATTTCTCTCTCTAAGGACTTGGAAGTACATGTTAGTTGTAGAAAAAATATTTGGAAGTATTTGAAAAAATATACTTTCAACAAAATTTCCACAGTGAATGGAAATCCTAAATCACACGCTTAATACTTGAATCAAGACTATTTTCTAAATACGTGTATAAACCTGACTTATGATTTTATTTTTCCTCCTAGCATAGGGAAGCTTCATTGGCCAATTAGTATTATTTAAATATCAGGGCATTTTTCAAAGAAGGGCAAAGACACTGTTTGGTTGATTAAGGGATTTATTGTGCACATGAGATTATGATATGATATTGTAATTTAGGAAATTAGTGTTGTAGGTATGTCCTGAAACTTAACTGAGAAATCACTTTACTATTGTTACAACTACCTTGTAATATGCAAAATTAATTAAAATAGCTGTGTTTCTCTTTGGATAGCTCTTACAAAATTTATAGATCATTTCCATAAATGATCAAGCCTCTTGACCTGACATTTGATCGACTTTAACATAGTTGTGTAATTCCCTACTCTCAAGTTTGTTTACTGATAAATGATTTGTTCAGTACTGATGTCAGTGCCCTGTTGGATGTGCAACTCAGAAAAATAAGTGGTAGGGATCTATGCTTAAAAATTACTGTTCAGGGCTTAGATAGTAGTCATCTTACTTTAAATCTTTGCATAATTTTAAAAGTCAGTAAGAAGTAGATCAAGATGATGAATTGTCTGTTTTGGCCATTTTAAAGACTCTCCAAGTGAAGAGTTCTTTTCATAAATGCCAGCTATGCTAAAATGCAAAGCATCAGCCTAATAAAATAGTGCATATGGCCATTCAATTATATTATTCTCTTCCTCTTAAAAGAGAACTGCAACTAATGGGCCTAATTGCCTCTGAGAGCTTGGGACATTTTTATTTCCCCCCACATGCTTTGTATTTCATTTGAGCAACAAGAGCTTTCTGTGAAAATGCCCTTACACTTTAATTAGAGAATTCAAGTCTAATTTTAATGTTCCAAAAGTCCACGGAAATGAAAATTGTAAATATTTTTGAAGAAGAAATACCAGAAAAGTTGTGCTAAATTCTACAGCTAAAATATTGTAAATATAACATGTGCTAGGTTTGGTTAATTTCAATTATCTATAAAAAAGGCTACAATCTATACCTGGCAACAGTACTGAACAGATGTACAAATACTAGAGTAGACTTTCATGCTGAAAAATTCCAAAGATTTCTCTCAGTCAGTATGTACAACCTCCTGCTAAAGGATATGCCACTTTAAAAAATTGCGGTAAACATTCTGAACTTCACATGGAAAGATGAATTTTTAAAGTGTCTTTTTGGCATAGGACCAGATTCTCCTTCCTGAAAGTTTAAATTGAGTCAAGTTTTTATAGTATATGTAAACAATGGCCCATGTTGTAGTGTTCTCAGATGAATTTAGGAAACAAAATATCTCAGGAAACACACCCAAACAGCTGTTAGTGTGTTTTCACTAAAAAATAAAAGCATAAATATACATGCTTGTTAAGTATATATAACTTGGAGTGGTGTGCATTTTATTGTCAGTATATAAAATTTACTATTCCACTTATCATTTAGACAGTACATACAATTTGGGGTTAGGTCTAAGTTAGAAGAAAGCACGACAGGTTATAATATACAAAATGGGAGTGTGTGGTCTCTGGCTCTTACAAAAGAATAGAGTGTCTCCTCTGCCCAAGCTAATATCTAGTTCTGTGTTTTTATGGCAGCTGTGTGGTGAAATGAAGACACCCAGAATATCTCTGTCACAAAACCAGTTCTTATGCTTGTTCTATTTAGCAAGACACTGTTGAGGGAACTCCCCTGATGGTGTCACTCCATCTGATAATAATCTAAACCTCCATCACTGGTGTCTAGGCTACCTGACATGATTATAAACTGTGGTAGGAATAGTATACGCGAAAAAGCCAGCAAGAGAGAAAGCAAGATGGAACTTTATTAAGGAAATGCCGTTTTTAGCTTTTGTAGCTATCACTATTTCTCCTTGGTTGTTCTAATGAAACCTGTTAACACCCAGGAATCAGTATTTTTTTCAAGAATGAGTGCTCCTGAGTTTCTAGAAGTAAGGGATTCATTATTATTATTATTTTTTGTTCCTGCTCTTATACCTCTGTTGAGCATTTTACTGCAAAATAGCAAAAAGATTGCAAAAAGGAGAAGATAAACAAAAGGAAAGGATCGATGATAAGAAATGGAGAAGAAAGGATGGGTTTGGAGACAGAGATGAGTTGAGGGTAGACAAGAAGAAGAAGGAAAGAAAACAGAAAGGGATTACTAAGGTGTATAAGAAAAATGGCCACATTTGCATTCTCATCTATTTGCCTCGCTTCCACTTTGAGGACACAATATATCACCACTATCTTGAGTGACACTAAGTTCTGAAAACACAGCAACAAAGCATGTATGTCAGTAACAGGTTCTGGAGATCTGGGAGCCCAGAACCCTACAAGAGGCTGGCTCCCTCAAGTAATAGACAAACTTCCTAAACCCTGGTTAGTCTAATTTCTCTCCTTATATTCTTACATCATGAATTTCCAGTCCTCAGTAAGCCCCAGTCGTTTACCAGGTTTGCCCTCCTATGACCTGGCACAGGTCTGGTTTGACAGCACTCTTGATGTTATAGTTTAACTTGTCTCCTGAATGTACAATGTTGTTTTTTTTCTCCCTTGCAACTGCATTTAGATAAATGTTTGTAAAATTTTGCTTCTGACCTGTCACCACCTATGGATCATTTTAAAATGGATTTCTAGTACAAGATAAAATATAAACTCTGAGTCTGAAATTCAATACCCTATCTATACAACCTGCTCACTGACTGCTTTCATAAACATTTCTCCATTAATTTAAACTATTCCAACAGAAACACTCCCCACCCCCTCCATTTCCTCTTGATCTGCTGGTTGAGCCATACAAATTGTCTGGATACCTGAGCCTTTGCTTACACTTTCCCTCCCATGCGAACTCTTCTTTTTGCCTGTTCAAATCCCAACTAATTTTTCTTTATATAAGTTATGTCCCATTTTCTCTGAGCTGCTATCTTCTGACTCCACTGTCTAGTAATAATTTCCTAAATTCTCACTGCATCTTCTCCATGACTACTTAGTAGCACTTGTATTATGGTATTGTACTTGTTGTAGGTGTCTTTTTCTTCTTAAAGTAACACAGATTTTGAGATAAATGATGTTAACTTAGTGTATTCTTTTTATAATTTACAGAATCTGGTATGGTATGATATCCATACATGTGTTTATAAATTATTAAATGAGTGAATACAGACTTCAGAACTCTTTTGGTTTGACTCCTGAGGATAAATGTTTAAGGCCCCAAATTGGTAATCAAGTAATTGAAAATTAAGAGTATAATAAGTACTAAAGCCATATAAGTTTATAGACATGTATGAGTTATACTTTAATATGAGTAATTTATAAAATTTGAAATGTAAAATATAACCTTGTAATTTGACACCTTGTTTGTAATTAAATAAAAGAAAAATTTGTAATACCATATGCTGAATTATAAGACTGTGTAAGCTTAACTAACAAATTAAAAATTATTAAAAGTAAGAATAGATTGACTTGTGGTTAAAATAAACAATGCTCTGAGTTATAAATTGATGAAGATGCAGCTTAATTCCAAGTTCTGAAAGTTCTTAAACTATTAAAGTGATTGGATATTGTTCTTAATTCTATCTAGCATTACAGAAACTGTACACTAAGACGACTTCCACAAATACAGTAGTAGGAAAACCATTTATTCCTATTTTGTTATTACAGTTTTTGTACAAAATAATAATAAAAGGGCTGCTGCTATCTACAAAAAAAAAAAATGCAGCTAGACCATTCCCCTTTCTTAGGAGAAACTTCAAAAAGATACTTTTTTTCCCCTTTCTTTTTCTTTCTTTTAATCACAAATACAATCCAGAACAGAAGCCAAGAATAAACTTAATCTCTTGGTGAGTTTCAAAATTTCAATTTAAAAATTACATAGGTTGGCTCATCAGGTAGGCATTGATTGTTAGCATTAGCCAGGAGTATATAAACACTTATAAATATTGCATACAGAAGAGAAGCTGCACTTAGATGAATGATTAATAGTCCTGTTGTTGGTAATCTATTGTATCTCTTTTGCATGGAAAGAGCAATTAGAAACACATTTCCGACTATCCCAGACAAACCTTAGATGCTTCATAGCGGAAAATTAAAATTTTAGACATTACAAAGAGTGCAATAAATGTATCTTCAGTCACCACATCGTAATAGTACTTGGGGGACCTGAACAAGCTCATAAGACCACAGTTTGACTCAACTTTCTTGCTTTTGATAGTCTATTTTTATAAAGCTATACAGTTTTTTATTATAACAGTAGATTTCTATGTGTGTATGTGTGTCTGTGCATGTGTGTGTTGTGAGCAAGAGAGGGAAAGAGGAGAGAAAGAAAAGAGAACTCACTCCAGAAAAATAAGTATTAATGCACAAGAAATGGCATCTTTGACAACTGTACCATAATAAACTTATATGCATACAGGTTGCAATTGTAAAACAACAATTTGGGAATGAATTTTACTATCAAACTTTTAGAGTCTTATTATAACCTTTAAATAAAATTGATTTTTTTAATATGAAAAAAATACTTATAATACTTTTAGTCTGTCTTTATATCCACTATAAACTAGATATGATAAATCAGCTAAGTCATTCTGGGCCGAAAACTGCCACATCAGTTTTCTGTCTGGAAAAGAATTATGATTTGTATTATTATCATCATCACTTACACTGAGGAAATGCTCACATTCTGGGAAAACTTTAAAAAATTAGTTTAAGGTGAACAGAGGCTATCGAGCAAAGTTCATGTTCTTGAGAATCTACTAAAAATCCTTCACAATTATTTCTCCTTTTAAATTGCCATGAAAAAATGGGATTTTTAATTTATTTTTTATTTTTATTTATTTATTTATTTTTATAGCAGAGAAATTGGGTCTATAGAGGGCAAAAGGTTTGAATTCAGTTCTCAAAAATAATTGCATCTTTTCTTCATTGTTACATGTGACATGCTGACTATACCTGAATCATGAAAAAAATTAGAATGGAGATAATGTTTTAGAATTAATATGTTGATTATCATCTTATACTCTTTTCAGAAACACATATAATTTTGTATACATACAGTATACATACATATATACAATATACATACAGTATATACTTTCAAATTTTAACTTCAAATTTCAAATGGTATGATGGTAGAGTTTTCTATTAGTATAAGAAGAACTTACTCATATAATAAAATAAAATTAATGCAGTACTTCTTTCCTTTGTATTCTTTGGCAACCTCCAACCCATAAAACAAAGCTTTGATTTAGATAACAGTGAGTATTAAGGTTGATGGTATTGAATATTGAAGAGTGTGATGATTATCCCAATTAGCTGTTGATAAAACTTGGAAGTGTGTTTTTTATATATTATGGTTACTATATCTGTCCTTAGAATCCTAACACTCATTTATATCAGTGTCTATGTCTTTGATAGCAAAAATTTTGGACAGAGAAATGACAGAAGAAAAGGAGAGGGATTAGAGGGTATTTTCATAGATAATTTAAAAAATGACCCTTTCTAAAGCATATCTGTTGCATATTTCTGCATAGTTAAAGTATTCACTTAGTTATGAATACTGTAATATTCCCATTTAGAAATAAAATCCCTACATAAAATAAAGTTCTAAATTCACTAAATTTTTGTATTATTCACATAACATAAATTTCTTTTATAATGAAACTTAAAAAAAATCTGTGAAATGTATTAACCAATATGAAGGCTTATCAAATAAACCAAAGAATAAGTCTTTATGGACTGCTTCCTTGATAACTAATTTTTAATTAGACTTATAAATGCTAGGCCAACCAATAATGCTTTTTTGAAGCAGTTTTTAAAAATTTTTTATCAGATCTGTTTGGGACTTTCTGTATGATCCATAGTCTATTCCTAGTTTTAGTCTTTTTACCAAGGTTCAAGATTACATAATAACCTTTTGGGTCGACTTGATATACGTGATTTTCAAGCCCGAATAGATAGCCAAAATCTGGCAGCTTCAATAGAGCCCAAAAGCTCGATTCAATGGCAGTCATCAGTTCTTATTAGAAAACAGGTTACTAAGAGAAGGCTTCATTTGGAAAAAATATCTCTTTTCCTCTCCAGGTAGAGTTTTGAGGGAGCCAGAGACATGGTTTAGGTATCATATCTGTGACACTTTTGTGGCAGAACAGTATTCCTAAATTGCCTATCTAGCTGAGGGAAAGCTTTATTAGACACATTTATTGTTCACTTTGTAACTAATGTCCTGCAGTATTAACCTCCAAGTCAATTGTGAGGCTGTTTTCTGAGCTGCGTAAATAATGCACTACTGAAATAGTCATTGCTTTCTTTCTTTTCTTTCTTTTTCTTTTCTTTCTTTCTTTCTTTCTTTCTTTCTTTCTTTCTTTCTTTCTTTCTTTCTTTCTTTCTTTCTTTCTTTCTTTCTTTCTCTTTCTTTCCTTCCTTCCTTCCTTCCTTCCTTCCTTCCTTCCTTCCTTCCTTCCTTCCTTCCTTCCTTCCTT